>JACEEU010000954.1:0-37500 GCA_016630915.1 Callionymus lyra
TTGGATGATGTTCATAGAAATGTAAGAACGAGAGTTTAATGTTTGGATGATATTCATAGAAATGTAAGAACGAGTGTTTTTTTTGATGATATTCATAGAAATGAAGAACGAGAGTTTAATGTTTGGATGATGTTCATAGAAATGTAAGAATGAATTGATTTATGACTTTTTTACGATCAGCGATTCTTTCAAAATGATCATAAAACATGAAACAACTTTTTTGAAGATAAACAGAAGAAAAGCTTTTGATCATATTTGTGTTTGTAATGAACCAGAAAACATGTGGAGGTTATATCTTCCTTTCTTTCCTTCCTTCCTTCCCTCCTTCCCTCCTCACCTCCTTCCGTGCATCCCTTGATTGACAGCCCAGAGCTGGGACCAGGAGGCAGGACTTCAGTCCAACAACAACAACAACAACAACAACAACAACAACCAACAACAACAACAACAACAACAACCACAACAACCACAACAACCACAACCACAACCACAATAACAACAACCACAACAACAGCAACCACAACAACAACAACAACCACAATAACAACAACCACAACAACAACCACAACGACAACAACAACCACAATAACAACAACAACAACAACAACAACAATCACAACAACAACAACAACAACAACAGCAACAACAACAGCAACAACAACAACAACAGCCACAACAACAGCAACTACAATCACAACAACAACAACAGCAACAACAACAACAACAACAACAACAACAACCACAACAGCAACAACAACCACAACAACAACCACAACAACAACAACAACAACAACAGCAACAACAACAACAACAGTCACTTCAACCACATGTTGAAGGAGAGTCTGGAGCTTTAATGAAACCAAGAACAAATGTCGGCAGTAAAGAGTTGTTGAAGAAAATGTTCGAGGCTGATCTTCATCTCGTAGATACATTGGCAGGATCTGGACGAGGGTAGGTCGTAGGTCACTTGTATGGAGGTTGAGAAGAGAAGGAGGTAGGACTGAGCCTTGAGGGACACCATGTGTCTTCTCCACCCTCTGACTCTGAAGCAGCTTTTCTTCATATTGTTGGCAGGAGTGACTTTCAGTGGCTGTGAGGTCGAGGAACACAGTCTTAGGTCTGCTCTCACTTCATTGAAGGTTCTTCTGGGCTGTAGTCCTTGAAGGATCTGCCTGAACGTCACACGAAACATCCTTCACTCCTGGAGATTGGCGGCCGTTGAGCCCCAAGAATAAGACGTGACCTTAAGGTCATAGGTTCACGTCACGTCTTCTATTCAAGATACGACTCCTGCCACAACTCTAGCAGTAGTTTGTGGTCTTTGGTCTGGAAGGACATTAACCTGAGATAGAAAACCCTAACATGACATAACAACCTTGTAACATAACATAGAAAACCTTCTCTTTCTTCGGGATCAAGTTTGTACGATCCTGGTGTAGACTAGTTTCAGAAGGTCAGGGTTAGAGATGTTGTCGTAGCTAGTCTTGACTAAGACTGAGAGACATTCAACCTGAGCTGTCTTTAGACTTCAGAAGAATTTAAAATCCTTCTTTTGACCTACAAAGCCTTAATATATATATATCTATATAGTATATATATAGATATATATATAAAGTAAAGCTTTGTAGGTCAAAAGAAGGATTTTAAATTCTGTTGTTTCTCAGAACATATTTTATTACGTCTGACATTTCCACACATTTAATTCCATCATGTTTATGTTTTTGTCAATAGAATCAAATAATGTTCTCGTGTATTTAACAGTATTAAAATTAAAGGTATTAAAGTATGAAATATACAAGACATTGGTTGGTCATGAAATGCATCAGTTTCTTATTATAAATAGAGAAAGAAAAACAAGATCATTTTAAGCACCAAAAAGACGTCTAACATTGAAATGAAGTTCCGTCGACACGTCGTGAGTTTGAATCCCAGACGATCGACGTCTTCATGTGTTTGTGCTGCTGATGAAGTAAGTAAGTAAGTAAGTAATATTTATTTATATAGCGCTTTTCGAGACCAGGGTCACAAAGCGCTTAAACAATCAAAACAATACTCAAAAAAGTACATACTCAAGATCAAGATAATACTGAGAACAACACAGGAGTTCCAGAAATTCAAGGAAAAGCCTGAACAAATAGAAACGTCTTAAGATGTTTCTTGAAGGAGTCAGTAGATCATCAAACACAGATGTTTCTTAAAGGAGTCAGTAGATCATCAAACACAGATGTTTCTTAAAGGAGTCAGTAGATCATCAAACACAGATGTTTCTTGAAGGAGTCAGTAGATCATCAAACACAGATGTTTCTTGAAGGAGTCAGTAGATCATCAAACACAGATGTTTCTTGAAGGAGTCAGTAGATCATCAAACACAGATGTTTCTTAAAGGAGTCAGTAGATCATCAAACACAGATGTTTCTTAAAGGAGTCAGTAGATCATCAAACACAGATGTTTCTTGAAGGAGTCAGTAGATCATCAAACACAGATGTTTCTTGAAGGAGTCAGTAGATCATCAAACACAGATGTTTCTTGAAGGAGTCAGTAGATCATCAAACACAGATGTTTCTTGAAGGAGTCAGTAGATCATCAAACACAGATGTTTCTTAAAGGAGTCAGTAGATCATCAAGAGCAAAGAGAGAGAAGATCGTTCCAAAGCTTAGGAGCAACAGCCTGAAAAGATTTCTCTCCTCTGGTCCTGAGTCGTGTGCGTGGAACCATAAGTAGATTCTGATCCACAGACCTCAGAGCCCGAGCTGGGGTGTAAGTCTGGATCAGATCATGAAGGTCTGACCATGAATAGATCTGAAAGTAAGAACCAGAATTTTAAAGTTGATCCTGAAAGAAACTGGAAGCCAGTGAAGAGTTTGAAGGAGAAATGTGAGTTCTTCTACTAGAGCGGCTCAGAGTTCTGAATCAACTGCAGACGAGACGATCCTTCTTGTTAAGACATGAAAACAAACTGTTACAATAGTCCAGACGAGAAGAAACAAACGCATGGATTATAAGATCCAGATCATGTTCCGACAACATTTT
Organism: Callionymus lyra; assembly: GCA_016630915.1. Taxonomy (NCBI): domain Eukaryota; kingdom Metazoa; phylum Chordata; class Actinopteri; order Syngnathiformes; family Callionymidae; genus Callionymus; species Callionymus lyra. Next base: position 3,033 of record JACEEU010000954.1, read on the forward strand.
CCTAAATTTAGAGATTTTTCTCAGTTGAAGGAAACAGTTTCTGGTCAGTTTTCTTCAGTGTTGAACAAGAGACATGTCTTTATCAAATACAACACCCAGGTTTCTCAGGCTCAGTTTGACAGACTGACATAAGTCACCCAAGTACTGACTCAACCCTGGAATCTTATCATCAACAATCACCAGACTTTCAGTTTTGTCCACATTTAGCTGTAAAGTGTTTTCACTCATTGTTTGATTTCTAGCAAACAATTGACTTAGTTCAGCCTCTGATCAGTTGATCAACAGAGCAGTAGAGCTGGATGTCATCAGCAAACATGTGATGAGAAACATCTGGAAATCTCTGAATGATTTTACCGAGGGGAATCAAGTACAGCAAAAACAATAAAGGACCCAGAACAGAACCTTGAGGGACTCCACACAACAGATGTGCCAATTCAGACCTCATTTGATTGGCAGATACACTAAAACTGCGCCCAGAAAGGTAAGATGAGAACCATTCTAACACAGACCCAGACAGTCTTCATCCCTCAGTCTTCTCAGCAGGATCTGGTTCAACTGTGTCAAAGGCTGAGGACAGATCCAACAGAACCAGAACATCATGATGTCACTGGACACTTTCAATAAAGCTGTCTCCGTAGATGTTTACGGAAGCCAGACTGAAACTTCTCCAGGAACAATGACAACTGCTCAGACACCTTCTCCAAGATCTTGGACAATATCTTGGACAAGAAAGGGAGCTTAGAAATAGGCCTGAAATTACTGAGGTCAGTTGGGTCTAAGCCTGGTTTTTTGAGCAGAGGCTCCACAATGGCATGTTTAAATGCATTGGGAAAAACCCCTGTGGAAAGGGAGAGGTTCACCATATTGGTAACCCAGGGGTCAATTACATCAAATACTTTGATAAAAAGCCTACAAGGAAGGACGTCATCTGAGCAAGAGGAGGGTTTCATCTTGTTCACTAGTGCCGAGATCCTTCATGAATCCTTCAACACGACCGTCTTCATGTGTTTGTGCTGCTGATGAATCCTTCAACACGACCGTCTTCTCCAATAAAGTCGTGTCAGAGAAGTCAATCTCCTGCCACTTGCTCGGTTAAACCTTGAGAGAATCCCTGACGTTATTCCTGCGTTTATTAGAAGCGACAGCTCCGTGTTTACCTTCACGGCAGCATCGACGAAGCGTCTTCAAGGTCCAAACGTTCCACGTCTCACTTGCGAGCAGGAATGTCAGGAGGACGAAGAAGCATTTAGAATCATAGATCCTGCGCTAATGGTTCTCCTCGGGTGTTACATCGTGTTAATGTCTTCCATGTGATCGAAAGTATCTCCTTGTGTGACCAAGTGTGACCTGATGTCAGGAGACGCTCGTCGTATTGATGAACAGTCAGGATCGTGAAGCTCGTCAGGTTGAGCAGGAAGTTCTTCCTTCAGTGTTCAGTCTTACACTCGAGCCCTAATAATCTTTCATGACGTCTCAATGGTCCAGTGACTCTCCGGCTCCGACGGCCCATAATGCAGCAGGTTTCACTCTTTCAACCTGACGTCGTAGAAATGAGTCTCTGCTGGTCCGACCTTCTTCTTCTTCTTCTTCTTCTTCACGTGAGTGGAGGTGTGCGAGAGGAGCAGAGAGAGAACGGTCTGAGAAAGTGTGTTTTTTCGGGCTTTATCTATATTTTTCTTTCATGTATAACTTAGTAAATGTTATAGTTTCACTTGGTGAAGTGTGTTGTAAGTATCTTTTCGTTAAAAAGGTGTTTTTTGCCGACCCGATTCCCGGTTCCGACGGACAGCGCGCCGCTGCCCCGGATCTCGGTCCATCCGGTCCGGGGGAGTCGGGTGGGGCTGAGCGGGCTGGAGCCGCGGACGCAACTCTGACAGGTGAGAGTGATGACATCATCGTCGCGATGACTGAGGAGAGGGAGACGGGAGGAGTGGGTGAGAAACAGGTGAGTAGACAGGTGAAGGGGGAGAAAAGCAGGTGAGTGAGACAGATGAGGGGGGAGACAAGCAGCGAGTGGACAGGTGAGGGGGGGGCAAGCAGGTGAGTGAGACAGGTGAAGGGGGAGACAAGCAGGCCAGTGAGACAGGTGAAGGGGGAGACAAGCAGACCAGTGAGACAGGTGAAGGGGGAGACAAGCAGGCGAGTGAGACAGGTGAGGGGGGAGACAAGCAGGCGAGTGAGACAGGTGAAGGGGGAGACAAGCAGGCGAGTGAGACAGGTGAAGGGGGAGACAAGCAGGCGAGTGAGACAGGTGAAGGGGGAGACAAGCAGGTGAGTGAGACAGGTGAAGGGGGAGACAAGCAGGTGAGTGAGACAGGTGAGGGGGGAGACAAGCAGGTGAGTGAGACAGGTGAAGGGGGAGACAAGCAGGTGAGTGAGACAGGTGAAGGGGGAGACAAGCAGGTGAGTGAGACAGGTGAAGGGGGAGACAAGCAGGTGAGTGAGACAGGTGAAGGGGGAGACAAGCAGGTGAGTGAGACAGGTGAAGGGGGAGACAAGCAGGTGAGTGAGACAGGTGAAGGGGGAGACAAGCAGGCGAGTGAGACAGGTGAAGGGGGAGACAAGCAGGCGAGTGAGACAGGTGAAGGGAGAGACAAGCAGGCCAGTGAGACAGGTGAAGGGGGAGACAAGCAGGCGAGTGAGACAGGTGAAGGGGGAGACAAGCAGGCGAGTGAGACAGGCGAAGGGGGAGACAGGCAGGTGAGTGAGACAGGTGAAGGGGGAGACAAGCAGGTGAGTGAGACAGGTGAAGGGGTAGTAATGAGTGAGGTGAATAAAACATTCGAAAAAGTAACGATCAAACAAACAGAGTTTGAACAACAAGGACTCAAACAGCTGAGAGTGAGACAGCTGAGAGTGAGACAGGTGAGAGTGAGACAGCTGAGAGTGAGGAAGAGATGGAGCAGGAACCCAAGAAAGTCAGGAAATTAAAAAGGAAAAAAACAAACACTGTAGTGAAGGAGAAAATAAACAAACCTTCAGACAGAGTGATGGACAGAATAAATAAAAAAACAGAACAAAGGTCAGGGGTCACTGAGAGCAGTGATGACATTGTATCAGACAGTAGTGACCTGTCTGTCTCTCACTGTGAGTCAAGAAAAGAAAATATACAACACGACTATGTTCAAAAACTTTTTAATAGAAACGAAGAACATAAAAGGCCTAAAAATGTAAAAGTATTTCCCAGACGCTAAACTGTTGTATTTATCAGAACACATGTCAAAAAGGTGACAAAAGGTGAAAATGCAAAATGACTGGTGATTTTATTTGCCTTTTTACAAAATGATTGTTCTTCAACTTCTTAACTTCTAAAATGGGAAGTTTCAAAGTAGGAAGTTTAAACACCAACGTGGCTCGGGGTTTTAAAAAGAGGTTTTATCTTTGACACGATGAGATCCAAACACATGTTTTATTTTACAAGAGACTCACAGCGACTGTAACAACGACACTGACCAGGAGGGGGCAGTGTTTCTGAGCCACGGCACGAACCTCAGTGCAGGAGCTTCTATATCCAGAGCGTTCACCCCGAACTCTATCAGACTCTATCAAACTCTATCAAACTCTATCAAACTCTATCAGACTCTGTCAAACTCTATCAAACTCTATCAAACTCTATAAAACTCTATCAAACTTTATCAAACTCTATCAGACTCTATCAAACTCTATCAAACTCTATCAGACTCTATCAAACTCTATCAAACTCTATCAGACTCTATCAAACTCTATCAAACTCTATCAAACTCTATAAAACTCTATCAAACTCTATCAGACTCTATCAAACTCTATCAAACTCTATCAGACTCTGTCAAACTCTATAAAACTCTATAAAACTCTATCAAACTCTATCAGACTCTATCAAACTCTATCAAACTCTATCAGACTCTGTCAAACTCTATCAAACTCTATCAAACTCTATAAAACTCTATCAAACTCTATCAGACTCTATAAAACTCTATCAAACTCTATCAGACTCTATCAAACTCTATAAAACTCTATCAAACTCTATCAGACTCTATCAAACTCTATCAAACTCTATCAGACTCTATCAAACTCCATCAGAGTCGAGCACATCGTCCCCGGCAGGTGCTTTTTAGCCGAAGCTGTTTTTAATTCCTTTTCTGTGGTTTTCATCAACGTCTATGCTTCGAACCGAGGTGCAGAGAGAAACGATCTTTGAAAGAATGAATGAAAAGTTGAATGATTGTGGCTCCACTGATTATATATTCTTAGGTGGGGATTTTAACTGTACTGTTGATGTTTTAGACAGGAACCACATAGAGCCTCATCCAGCTTCACAACAGGCTCTGAAACATCTGCTCACATCCCATAGTCTGGTGGACGTTTGGAGGAGGATGAAGAAGATACTCATGACTGAACATCGGGTATCGTTGGCACTGCTTGACCGTTTTTATTGTTTTAAACACCATTTTAGCGTTTTTAAAAGTAAGTAAGTAAGTAAGTAATATTTATTTATATAGCGCTTTTCGAGACCAGGGTCACAAAGCGCTTTAACAATCAAAACAATACTCAAAACAGTACATACTTCAAAGATCAAGACAACACCGAGAACAACACAGGAGTTCGAGAAATTCAAGGAAAAGCCTGAACAAATAGAAACGTCTTAATATGTTTCTTAAAGGAGTCAGTAGACTCCATCAACCGCAAAGAGAGAGGAAGATTGTTCCAAAGCTTAGGAGCAACAGCCTGAAAAGATTTCTCTCTTCTGGTCCTGAGCCGTGTGCGTGGAACCATAAGTAGATTCTGATCCACAGACCTCAGAGACCAAGCTGGGGTGTAAGGCTGGATCAGATCAGTGATGTAAGGAGGAGCCTGACCATGAATAGCTCTGAAAGTAAGAACCAGAATTTTAAAGTTGATCCTGAAAGAGTTTTAAGGATCGGAGAAATGTGAGTTCTCCTACTTGAGCGGGTCAGAATTCTCGCTGCAGAGTTCTGAATCAACTGCAGACGAGACAGCTCCTTCTTGTTAAGACATGAAAACAAACGGTTACAATAGTCCAGACGAGAAGAAACAAACGCATGGATTACAAGCTCCAGATCATGTTGTGACAACATTTTCCTAAGTTTAGAGATTTTTCTCAGTTGAAGGAAACAGTTTCTGGTCAGTTTTCTGCAGTGTTGAACAAGAGACATGTCTTTATCAAATACAACACCCAGGTTTCTCAGGCTCAGTTTGACAGACTGACCTAAGTCACCCAAGTACTGACTCAACTCTGGAATCTTATCATCAGGAGCAATCACCAGAGTTTCAGTTTTGTCCACATTAAGCTGTAGAGTGTTTTCACTCAGCCATTGTTTGTTTTCTAGCAAACAATTGACTAAGCTGTTCAGCCTTTGGGGCTCAGTTGGGTCAAAAGAGCAGTAGAGCTGGATGTCATCAGCAAAAATGTGATAAGAAACATCTGGAAATCTCTGAATGATTTTACCAAGGGGAATCAAGTACAGCAAAAACAATAAAGGACCCAGAACAGAACCTTGAGGGACTCCACACAACAGATCTGCCGATTCAGACCTCATTTGATTGGCAGATACACTAAAACTGCGCCCAGAAAGGTAAGATGAGAACCATTCTAACACAGACCCAGACAGTCCCACTTCATCCCTTAGTCTTCTCAGCAGGATCTGGTGATCAACTGTGTCAAAGGCTGACGACAGATCCAAGAGAACCAGAACAGTGAATTTACCAGAGTCAGCCGACATCATGATGTCACTGGCACACTTTCAATAAAGCTGTCTCCGTAGAGTGATGTTTACGGAAGCCAGACTGAAACTTCTCATGGATGTCGCTCTGATCCAGGAACAAAGACAGCTGCTCGGACACCACCTTCTCCAAGATCTTAGACAAGAAAGGGAGCTTAGAAATAGGCCTGAAATTACTGAGGTCAGTTGGGTCTAAGCCTGGTTTTTTGAGCAGAGGCTCCACAATGGCATGTTTAAATGCATTGGGAAAAACCCCTGTGGAAAGGGAGAGGTTCACCATATTGGTAACCCAGGGGCCAATTACATCAAATACTTTGATAAAAAGCCTACAAGGAAGGACGTCATCTGAGCAAGAGGAGGGTTTCATCTTGTTCACTAGTGCTGAAATATCACCCAAAGATACAGCAGTGAAAGATGACCAAGAGGAGGAGATGGGCTCAGAGACAGTAGGGGTTCCCAACAAAGGGGGAGAGATTTTCTCTTTGATCAATTTAATTTTGTCAATGAAAAATCTCAACAATGCATTGCTGTCAGCTTCACAGAATACCGGCGTGATTTGAGGAGCAGGAGACACGAGAGAATTAATCGTGTCAAACAAAACTTTGGGGTTTTTCCTATTTGCTGCTACCAGTTTTCTGATGTAATCAGATCTAGCAGTTTCTACCATCTCATTGTAAGAAGTCAACAGATCCCTGAGGTGAAGTCTGTGCACCTCAAGTTTAGTAGACTTCCAGAGACGCTCAGTCTTTCGACAAAGTCTCTTCAGACTCAGGAGATCTTCATTTGTCCAAGGGCACCGTTTTTTCTGAATTTTCAAGTTCGATTTAACAGGTGCCACTTGATCCAGTATTTCAACACATAATCAGTGTAACAGTGAATCAAACTGTCCACGTCTGGACAGTCATCAAAGGAAAGACGGTCAAACATAGCAGAAAAACTGTCTGCAGTATCGGCTGAGATGACACGCCTCTGAGACCTAACTTTCAAAGGCTTAGGTTCAGGGATGAAGTCCAGGTTGAACAAGACAAGAGAATGATCACTCAGATGGACATCATGTACAGATACATTAGAAATGTTCAGGCCAAGAGTAAAAACTAAGTCTAAAATGTGGCCTTTTTGATGAGTGGGTTCAGAAACATGTTGCTCAAAATTAAAGGCTTCAGTTAAAGTTAAAAAGTTCTTTAGCAGAACAAGATGTGACGTCATCAACATGAAGATTAAAGTCTCCAAGAATAAGAACAGATTCCATCTGAATAATGGAAGATAAGAAGTCACTAAAGTCTTTCAAGAACACTGAAGGACCAGGCGGACGGTAGATTGACACACAATAGAAAGGTCTTGTAGAACCAAGATCATCTGAGACTCAAAAGAAGTGAATTCCTGTGTCTGAATCACTTTGCAAGAACAACTCTCCCTAAAAACAGTAGCAAGACCTCCTCCACGACCAGAGAGGCGAGGCTTCCCCAGGACAGCGCTCCCTACTGGACAGAGTTCGTTCAGATGAATAAACTCTTCCTCTCTCTGCCAAGTCTCAGAAAGACATAATAAATCCAAATTAACTCTTGTGAAAAGATCATTAAGAATAAAGGATTTATTAGTAATGGAGCGAACATTAAGAAGTCCCACATTCAGCACCGATGACGTCACTGACGACGCCGCGTCACTGACAGGCGCGCAGAGCGGGATCTTTTGAAGCGAACAGCGGTCATGTGGGTACCAGCTGTCACTGAAGTTCAACTCGGTTGTAAAAGTCGAATTAAAGAGAGGAAATGAAAAAATCTTACCACCTTTCGTTGAGGTCTGGACAGACGGCAGCGCTGATGTGTCGTCGTCACACACAGTGAGAGGGATGTCGATCAAACATCGATGACGTTCGATGACGTCAGAGTTGTTCCGAGCGATCGCAACTGCACGTCTCATCCTGACCTGTACTCCAGCCCGACTCGATCCCTTGTGGAAATCGCCCGGTACTCGAGAGATCAAACGATATTCCACAGAGTCCGAGTCGATGAGAAGCGGAGCCGGAAACACGTTCACCGGACGTTGGTAACTGTCGGGAGTGAAGTCCTCCATCGACTCTCTGATGTTGAAAAGAGCATCACGATCATAGATCCGAGATGCTTGAGACATATCTTAAGTGATATGAGCATAATATCCGGACAAGTAGTCGTTAAAACGACTGTTTTTGGCAATTATTGCAGGAGCTTACGTTTCAAGCAGCCGATCAAAGGCTCACCGGAAGCGGAAGTCAGCGGTCACGTGGGTACCAGCTGTCACTGATTGACACACTATTTTAGTGATCACTGCTTAGTTTTATGTTTTTATAAGAATTATTTTACCCAAAAGCGCCTGTTGGTATTTTAACTGTGTTTTAACCAGAGTTTTATGATGTTCTTAGTTATTTTTGGAATGATTTCAGACAAACAAAAAATGACTTCACTTCGCTGCGACAGGTTCATGGTAAAGTCCAGATGAAGCTTTTATGTCAGCAGCACACTCTGAAGGTCACACAACATCTGGATCTATCAGAGATCTGGAGACTCAGATTGTGGAGCTAGAAGGTCCAGCCACAGAAAATCGAGGCTACATTGAAACCCTCAAAAGTAAAAGGCTAGATCTAGACCTGCTGGACACCAGGGTCCAAGGAGCCATGGTCCGGGCCAGGATGAAGAACATCCAAGAGATGGACGCCCCGACTGCCTTCTTCTTCGGCCTGGAGAAAAAAAGGGGACAGAGGAAGCTCATCCACTGCCTACTGTCGGAAGACGGTCATGAACTGACAGAACACTTGGAGATCAGAGAGCAGTGGACTTTTATCGACAACTGTACGCCAGTGAGGATCAGGAGCAGCACAAACTTTTTAATGACTTTTGCCAAGGACTACCCAGGATCTCCGCTGAGGCCAATGAGCGGCTGGTAAAGCCACTCACACGACCAGAACTCTACGCCGCTCTGGCCAGCATGCCCACCGGCAGAACACCCGGCATTGACGGCCTCAGCATTGAGTTCTACAGAGCCTTCTGGGACATTGTTGCTCCTGATCTCATGGACGTTTTTAATGAAAACCTGGATTCCGGCTCGCTTCATCTGTCCTGCAGGAGGATCATCACCTCCTGCCGAAGAAAGGAAACCTCCTCGAAATAAAGAACTGGCGTCCAGTCTCCCTCCTCTGCACAGACTATAAGATACTCTCCAAAGCCTACGCCATCCGGCTGAGGGAGGTCCTGGAGGAGGTCATCCAGCCGGTCCAAACGTACTGTGTTCCTGGCAGGTCGATGGCAGACAACGTCTGCCTCATTCGAGATGTCTTGGAGGTCTCCAGTTCATCAGACACCGACCTTGATCGCATTAGATCAAGAAAAGGCGTTTGACCACGTTGAGCACGACTACCTGTGGAGAGTCATGGGTAAGCTTGGGTTCAGCGAGGGTCTCATCGCCAGATTTCAGGTCCTGTACCGTGACATTGAGAGTGAAGCTGAAATTGAACCACAGCTTGTGTGCACCTTTTAGGGTGCATAGAGGTGTTCGGCAGGGCTGCGCTCTGTCGGGCTCTATGCACTCTCCCTGGAACCCCTTCTTCACAAGATCCGCGCGAGTGTTCATGGTCTGTTTTTACCGGGTTTTAATGAAAATGTAGTTTTATCGTCGTACGCCGATGATGTTGTTGTTTTAATAAAAGATCAACAGGATCTTAATGCACTCATTACTTTAACTAATTATTTCTCCACCATGTCTGCTGCGAGGGTGAAATGGGGAAAAAGTGAGGCCGTATGTTTGAACGGTTGGCGGGACGATCAGTTCTGACCCAAAACCTAACCTGGAAAAACGATGGTTTTAAATACCTTGGCGTGTTTTTAGGAAACAAAGACTATGAAAGAAAGAACTGGGATTGTGTTTTAGGAAAAATTGAAAAATGGAAATGGCTACAAAAAGAAATGTCTTTTAGAGGAAGAACACTTTAAACAATCTTGTGGCGTCACTGCTGTGACTCACTGTGTTAAACCTCCCCCCGGCCTACTCGAAAAGATACAGTCACAAATGGTCGACTTCTTCTGGGGAGGGTTCCATTGGGTGCCACAGTCAGTCTTGTTTTTACCTTGTGAAGAAGGGGGCGGGGCCTAATCCACCTGGCCAGTAGAACTGCCACTTTTAGACTTCAGTTTGTCCAGAAGTACTTGACCAGTCCCTCAGGCTTGGTGTGGAGGGATGTGAGCAGCTGGATTTTAAAGCGTGTCAACGATCTGGACACAGCTCTGTTTTTCACAGATTTTAATCTTCTAAGTCTTAACAACGTACCTTCTTTTTATCAGGGTGTATTAAAGCGTGTTCGCTTTTTAAATGGAGCCTCAATCATGTCTTTAACTCTCTGCAATGGTTTTTAAAGCAGCCACTGATCCACGGAGCTGGACATCAGCAGCAGTACTTTACCTGGGCTGACGGGGGCGCTGGTCAGAAGCAAGACCATATCCCTGCAGCAACTCGTGGACGCTGTGGGACCGGCGCTCTCGGACGCCCGGGCTGCCGGGACATTACTGGGGATACGCTCTGCGAGGTTCGCTGGACATCACTGGACGAATGGAATAAAAGGATCACGGCTCCAGAAAGAACTTTACTCCACCAGTACACGGAAGGCGGGATGGAGCCGGACCCAGCGGACCTCAACAACAACAACAGCCCACTCCTGACCACGACGGACAGAGACGTTCTAACTGTACACAAGGCCACAAAGAGAAGTTTTTATGTGAACTGTGTCAAGATTCTAAACCAGAAGACCCTTTTACAACGACCGACTAACACATGGACAGACAGACTTGGGGAGTGGGGCCCACAGTGGAGGTCGTTGTACAAGCCACCTCTGAGAAAAAGAACCGGTGACCTCCAGTGGAGGATCATTCACGGGGCGATCGCGAGCAACTCCTTTCTAGCGCGTTTTAACCCCGGGGTTTCAGACGAGTGTCCTTTCTGCATCAACCAGAGAACACTTTTCACATCTTTAAAGAGTGAGGGAGGCTGGCAGGGTTTTTTAATGCTCTGACTGTTGTCTTTAGTCTTTTTAACCTTGTGTTCTCTGTCCCTGTTTTTATAGGCGGAGTCAGATACACCAAGAAACACAAAGAAAGAAGCCAGATTCTAAACTACCTGGTGGGGGAGGCAAAGATGGCGGTGTATCTGACCCGCAGGGACCAGCTGCCGAATGGACACTGGCTGGATGTGGAGACTCTGTGGAGACAGAACATCCAGACAGAGTCACCAACAACACCGAGGTGTTTTTTACAAAATGGGGGGAAAAAGGACAAATTTGCACAATGACGAAAAATACATTACAATTTGCACAATGGCTTGACTGAAGAATTGCATGTGTCACTGTAAATGAAAACATTGTAAAGAACCTATTGTAATAAAGTAATTTTAAAAGTCAAAAGGTGTCTTCACTGCAGGCTTTTTCATTTCCTGTATTGAGCTTTATTGTGCTTTATTATATGCTGTATTGTCTCCGTCTGTCTGTGGTTTGTCATGGACCTCCTGCTGTGTGGACCCCTGTAGTCTTGACCTCCTGCTGCATGTTGTCTCCACCTACCCCTCGTTAGTACAGTGTATTCAAGAGTACTACAGTACTGTCAGTACATGTGTGAACAGGAGTGAACTGTGATGATTCTTTTATTGTCATCGTTCAGAAACATCATCAGGTCTTGTGACAGCAGCAGAGAAGGTGAAACCCGGTCAAACCTCTGAGCGACTCTAACCAAGCTCGTCGGATGATGTCGTAACAAAAGAAGTAACGTTGTTATCGGAGCAACTTCCTGTCAAAGTATTAGTTCAGGTTTACATTCACTGTTGTTTCTCAGATGTGCTGTAATGGCAGGTAATATGTACTAATATGTACTTATATGTACTAATATGTACATTAAATATTTATTTACTACCACGACAGTGATTCTAGCTTCATCTGTTGTTTATTTACTTGATATATTACGTTTCTTTGTGCTTTTGTTTCCTCACCGTCCTCCTGGAGCCTCAACACCATGTGACCAGCTCTGCTCTGGTCAAACATAACATGTGGATCTGAACACCTTCAGCCGAGGTCAGGTCAAGGTTCTGCTGCTGTTACTGAGGACGATGGGCAGAAACATCTCTCAAGAGAACATGTGTTTGTGTAACGTCCACAACAATCATCTCCACACGTCATCATCGTGATAAACGAGGATTAATTCAGAAGCTTGGACTTGTGTTCTTCTGACGGCGTGGATCTCTGTCTCTGTGCTCGTGGTTAGAATCCTCAACGTAACCTTCACTGCTGGCAAGTGTTCAGAAGTTCTTGTGTACGAGACGAGAACAACAAACATGACACAGTTTCAACAACAAGACGCTCTCGCAGGAATACCAGCTTCCAAATGTGGAACTAATTAGGTCGAGAAATAAAAGGAGGAAAGAAGAAAATAATCAAGTTTCTGTGGACAACGTTTCCCAAACTTCTGCTAAATTGGATCCACCTTTTGTTCCAGAAGCTCGTGGAACACCGGAGATGAAAGTGAGATGTTGTGAGAACATGTTTAGTTTCTATCGTCCAAACATGTGAAAACCACAGAAACACGACAGTGATCAAGAGGAAATGAATGTGAGTTTATTTACAAGAATTTGTTTGAGGAGTGAAGACACGAGCAGTCGGAGGAAGATCACATCAGAACTGAATCAACATGATTTTCTCCTCGACATGTTTGCATGTATTTTGGTGATTTGACGAAAACATGAAACAAACTCTACGTGGTCTTGTTCTGGTAACATTTGTTGCTCCGTCGTGACGTCATGAACCTGCCTCTGGATCATGAAGGTGTGTTTGATGATCCTAAAGGTCGACGTCTGATCCACGGATGGACAGATAAGGAAAATTAAAACATCACAGACGAAAGTTTCCTTTCATCATGTCCAGGTTGACATTTTCACGAGCGACTCATTTATATCTCATTAAAGCTGCTGCAGCATCTCAAGCTCCGCGAGGTTGATTTAAATCTGCCCAGAAGTTTTTACTCCTGGTTCAGGTGAGGTTTCTGCAGCGGAGACAAAGTCAGAGTAAATCCTTCCAATGACAATACACCAATATTTTACTGTTTGAAAATATATCCTCAGATTGATCCACATATATTCATTGAAGGGTTAAATTATATCTCTTCAGTTTATGTACTCAATTGTTAACATTGATAATGTTTTCTTTTATTCAGAGTTAAAAAATATTATTGTATTTTATCTTTTAACAACTTGTTATTCCCAAAGAGCAGGTTGGAAAGTTGAGGCCCTCAGCATCTGTGCCTCAACTTTGTGTGAACCTTGGTATGTAAGTAAGTCATTTTTATTTGTATATTTTCCAGACCAGGTGTCTCTGATATCATTGACAGAGACCTCTGTGTTACAATAGTTCTAAACTGTGAAAGATATATGTGTTGGAAGGAGGACGCAGTCATGTGGACATCCTGGTCTACAGACCTGGGTCAGATAACAAGTGTGAAGGACGACTGAAGATTATTTGTTTGGGTCAAACAACATATGTTGTTCATAATGGAGTAAGATTTTGCAAAACATCTTGTACCCCTAGTTTGTAAATGTATACTGAACTTACTTCATGTGTTCGGGGTCTGGAGGTCTTTAAAATAAGGGACATGCCAAGAGGTTTTCAGCCAATCTCTGGAAGGATCTGGTGGGTGAACCACTTCTGGTATTTCTGAATAATTAGCATTCTTTGTTAACTGTTGTATTTAAGGTCTTGTATCACCTACTTTTGTAATGATTCTCTACTTTTAATAAATCCACTGTTTTAATTCTAAATGTTACTCTTCCTTGGAACAAACGAATGCGCAGAACTCATTAGACAGGAAAGTCTTCTTGAGTTTTCTTTATGTTCAATCCCATACATTCTATCGTCTGAATATTCTTACCAGCTTTGTTGCAGAACGACTAGAATGTTCCATCTATGTTACTGTATTTACTATATAGTTTATATATATAGTATTAAGTTACTGTATTTACTATATAGTTTATATATATAGTATTAAGTTACTGTATTTACTATATAGTTTATATATATAGTATTAAGTTACTGTATTTACTATATAGTTTATATATATAGTATTAAGTTACTGTATTTACTATATAGTTTATATATATAGTATTAAGTTATTGTATTTACTATATAGTTTATATATATAGTATTAAGTTACTGTATTTACTATAGCCGAGACTCCACTGAGCTGCTCTGCCAGAAAGCCGGATGCTGCCCACATGCACTTGGAGATGGTTGTACCGTTGGCGCCATGACCAGGTGCTGCGGGTCATTGCAGAGGTCATCAGCACAGGGATCTCCACCAGCAAAAATCAACAACCAACAAGGCAGTCCATCGCCTTTGTAAGAGCTGGGGAGAAGCCACAGCAGCGTAGGACTCAAGCAGGGGGGCTGGACTGGCAGCTGAAGGTGCACCTAGGAAGACCAGCTCAAGTTCCCTGATAACATCGCGGCGACCAAACTCAGGCCAGACATAGTCCTGGTGTCCGAAACAACCAAGCAAGTGGTCCTGCTGGAGCTGACTGTCCCCTGGGAAGACCGGATGGAGGAGGCCTTTGAGAGGAAGAGGGCCAAGTATGAGGAGTTGGCAGGCGAATGCAGAAGCAGGGGATGGAGGACACGATGCAACCCAATCGAGGTCGGGTGCAGAGGGTTCGTCGGCCAGTCTCTCATCAGGGCACTCAAGATGTTGGGAGTGAAGGGACTGCAGATGAGGAAAGCCACCAGAGACATCTATCTTCATCACCAACGCAGCAGAAAAAGTGTCAAGGTGGCTGTGGATCAAGCGTGAGATCCGTGGGCTAAACAAGCTACTTAGACACAAGCCGGGGTCTGATCAACCCTGGCTGGGTCGCCTGGGCGAGGGTGTCTGTTGCGAGACCCGAAACACTTTCAAAGCTTCACATCTGGAAGTTCTATCCAAAGACATCACACTTGTTTGCTTTAGAGAGAAGTCGTACATCAGATGTAACTTAGTTGTGAGTTCACAGTCACATTCCTAACTTGTTAAGCTTTTTTATAATCCTTTAATGTTTCATTTTTTTTCTTTATCTTCCTTTATTTATATTTAAGGACAGTTTTTCATGAGCTTTTGTTCACTTTAATGTGAAAGTGTCACGTGTGAAACATAGTGTTTATCTGAATATATTTGAATATATAGAACAATGAATTTTCCTGACACACTTCTGTCTCTAATTCTATTTTCCAAACATCAGCGGCGTGTGAGCGGGTGCGACCGCGGCGGACGCTCTCACACTGCGAAGCCAAATGAACACATTTGTAGTCGAGAGCTGCTCGTGGGACGACATTCATCAGAGCCGCCATTATGATCCATCACTGCCGCTCTGGAGGGAACGCTCGCCTCGTGCGAGGAATTCTTCTTCACTTCGTCTTCTGAGCCGAGAGGCTTTTATGAAACTCTACGACCCCTGCGACCCTGAAACACACTGTGACCCTCAGACGGTGGAGATGATGACTCGGATTTTTTCAGGGACCTGAGGGTCAATAAGACGAGTCTGGACCTGAACCAGCAGAAAAGATCCACAAGAATCTTCAACAACGTTGTCTCATCGTCACGACTGATGAAGGCAGAGAAACATGAAACTTTATAAAGATGGAGACGAACCTCAGCCAAAAAGTCACAATGTTTCACTTCCTCTTCAACCCTCCACAATAAAGGTCTCTCCAAAATAAGGCAAAGAGTCATGTTGGTGAGAGTAATCCTAAGAATAGATGTCGAACAATGTTCAGAAGCTCTTCTCTCTGCAGTGGTCAGTGTCACGTGTGTGTGTGTCAAGTGTGTGTCAAGTGTGTGTCAAGTGTGTGTCAAGTGTGTGTCAAATGTGTGTCAAGTGTGCGTCACTGCTCTGGACACTCGTGCATCATAAATGTGTATTTTTAAAACATTATTTAACATGTAAATATATAAATCTAACAAACAAGTCAATATTTCATGTTTTGAAGGTCAGTCCTTGAGGTAATAGAAAGTGCATAAAAAGAAAGAACATTGTTCGACGCTGTCGTTACACAATATTAATTCACAAGTTAAACCTTCAGGATCAAACTTCTGCTCAAAACACCAAAACAAAAGCTTTATTTTGGGAACATGAGTCTCGTCTTTCTTTGGTTAAAAAGAAACATTTCAAAACGAGACACTTTTTCATCTGAAATAAGAGCAGAACTCGACATCAATAATTGCTTTACATTTATATTGGTGAGTTTTTTGTGATAAAAGTGTGTCTGAAGCTTCATGACCTGCAGACTCTGAGCCTCCTGTAGTAACACGACAGTAACTCTCTGGAGACATCAGAGTCAACTAGAACTAAACATGTTGCTAAACATCCCTCAGCGTCGTTTACTTTGTTCTCGTAAACAAACATGAAGCGTCAACAACATCATCAGTTCAGTTCCACTGATTCATGCGACAAGATTTACTTCACTTTAACGTTTGACCAAATCATTGTTATTGATCATGATATTGATGACTGACAAGTGTTAACCTCAAGGTTCTGTCTACAGCCCAGTGTCTGCCTTGGGTCAGAGTGACCTGACAGAGTCGAGGAGACACTGACCAGAGACAACACGAGGTTTAGAAAGAAAAGTCTTGATTTGAACATCTTGATATTTACTCACGAATGTCGTTGTTTATACATTTAGTTCTGGATTCAACACGACGCGGGAAATGAAGCACAAAACACGACGTGGATGTTTCAGGTTCGGACGCTCAGGGCGAGAAGATTTAATATTTGAAAGAGTCAACGTTTTGATTTGCTTCCCGGCGGTTGCTTAGCAACCTTCCGTGGAAACCTTATTAGTGTGTTGAGAACCCTGAGGACGCAGGAGTCACATGACCTGCTGTAATTAGTATGGATCCCACAGCGAGTCCAGGAGAGAGACGTGAAGACAGACGTCGAGAAACATCCATCATGTCGTCTTCATCTTCTCACGGCTGCTGCATGTTGAAGCATCGAGTGAAGCATCTTCACGAGGTTCAGGCGAGTTCACGACCTTCGTCACGACGAGCCTGTGTCGAACCACAGATGAACTCATTCTTCTTTCAACTCCTGATCGTCATCTTTCTTTGATTATTGACACACACACTCTGAGGTCACACACACACACACACACACTCTGAGGTCACACACACACACACACACACTCTGAGGTCACACACACAAACACTCTGAGGTCACACACACACACACACTCTGAGGTCACACACACACACACACTCTGAGGTCACACACACACACACACTCTGAGGTCACACACACACACACTCTGAGGTCACACACACACACACACTCTTAGGTCACACACACACACACTCTTAGGTCACACACACACACACACTCTGAGGTCACACACACACACACACACTCTGAGGTCACACACACAAACACTCTGAGGTCACACACACACACACTCTGAGGTCACACACACAAACACTCTGAGGTCACACACACAAACACTCTGAGGTCACACACACAAACACTCTGAGGTCACACACACAAACACTCTGAGGTCAAACACAAACACTCTGAGGTCAAACACAAACACTCTGAGGTCAAACACAAACACTCTGTGAGGTCACACACACAAACACTCTGAGGTCACACACACACTCCTGAGGTCAAACACAAACACACAAACACCTCTGAGGTCACACACAAACACTCTGAGGTCAACACACAAACACTCTGAGGTCAAACACAAACACTCTGAGGTCACACACACAAACACTCTGAGGTCACACAAACACTCTCTGAGGTCACACACACAAACACTCTGAGGTCACCACACAAACACTCTGAGGTCAGGTCAAACACAAACACTCTCAGGTCAAACACACAAACACTCTGAGGTCACACACACAAACACTCTGAGGTCACACACACAAACACTCTGAGGTCACACACACAAACACTCTGAGGTCAAACACAAACACTCTGAGGTCACACACACAAACACTCTGAGGTCACACACAAACACTCTGAGGTCACACACACAAACACTCTGAGGTCAAACACAAACACTCTGAGGTCACACACACAAACACTCTGAGGTCACACACACAAACACTCTGAGGTCACACACACAAACACTCTGAGGTCACACACACAAACACTCTGAGGTCACACACACAAACACTCTGAGGTCACACACACAAACACTCTGAGGTCACACACACAAACACTCTGAGGTCCAAACACAAACACTCTGAGGTCACACACACAAACACTCTGAGGTCACACACACAAACACTCTGAGGTCAAACACAAACACTCTGAGGTCACACACACAAACACTCTGAGGTCACACACACAAACACTCTGAGGTCAAACACAAACACACAAACACTCTGAGGTCACACACACAAACACTCTGAGGTCACACACACAAACACTCTGAGGTCAAACACAAACACTCTGAGGTCAAACACAAACACTCTGAGGTCACACACACAAACACTCTGAGGTCACACACACAAACACTCTGAGGTCAAACACAAACACTCTGAGGTCACACACACAAACACTCTGAGGTCACACACAAACACTCTGAGGTCACACACACAAACACTCTGAGGTCACACACACAAACACTCTGAGGTCACACACACAAACACTCTGAGGTCACACACACAAACACGGGTCTGAGGTCACACACAAACACTCTGAGGTCACACACACAAACACTCTGAGGTCACACACACAAACACTCTGAGGTCAAACACAAACACTCTGAGGTCACACACACAAACACTCTGAGGTCAAACACAAACACTCTGAGGTCACACACACAAACACTCTGAGGTCACACACACAAACACTCTGAGGTCACACACACAAACACTCTGGGGTCAAACACAAACACTCTGAGGTCACACACACAAACACTCTGAGGTCACACACACAAACACTCTGAGGTCACACACACAAACACTCTGAGGTCACACACACAAACACTCTGAGGTCAAACACAAACACTCTGAGGTCACACACACAAACACTGTGAGGTCAAACACTCTCACTCTGAAACACTCTGGTCAAACACAAACACTCTGAGGTCAAACACAAACACTCTGAGGTCAAACACAAACACTCTGAGGTCACACACACAAACACTCTGAGGTCACACACACAAACACTCTGAGGTCACACACACAAACACTCTGGGGTCAAACACAAACACTGTGAGGTCACAAACACTCTGAGGTCACACACACAAACACTCTGAGGTCAAACACAAACACTCTGAGGTCACACACACAAACACTCTGAGGTCAAACACAAACACTCTGAGGTCACACACACAAACACTCTGAGGTCACACACACAAACACTCTGAGGTCACACACACAAACACTCTCAGGTCAAACACAAACACTCTGAGGTCACACACAAACACTCTGAGGTCAAACACAAACACTCTGAGGTCAAACACAAACACTCTGAGGTCACACACAAACACTCTGAGGTCAAACACAAACACTCTGAAGGTCACATCACTCTCACTAAAGCTACATCTTCTCACACAAACACCGTCTGATCTCCTGAAGCTCAGACGCGTCTCTTGACTCAAAAGATCTCGTTGTTTGTTCGCCTCGAACTCTTTTGTTTCAGTCGCTGCTAATGACGCTTCCAAAAGAAGCAGCTCAGCGGGAGCCGGGCGGGAGAGCTCAGGGACGACAGAGTAATTGTTGGGAAACCAACGTTATCGCAAACACAATTAGAGAGAATTACGACACTTGTGTGAACACGAGTCTTTCTCTACGAGTGTAATTACACAACGAACGACTCTTCGGTCCAGGAGTCGAGTTTTTTTTCTCATATATTTGATCCTTTTTCCTTGTTTTCATCAACAATATTCACTTGAACTTGTGCTTCAATGTTTTCAAGAAACTTGTTTCTTTCTTCTTCGTGGCCAACATTTGAACATCACGACAAATAAATGAATAAATAAACAAACACATCATCACCCAGAATCTACTGATGGTTCCAGAACTTACGGATGTTCCTACTTTAGCTCAAGAAGATAAATTATATATTTTCAACATTGATCAACTTCACTTGTTTTGTCATAAATGCATTTTATTTCTTCTGTTATTGATTTGTTCTCTTTATTTATAGACCTTCTCATGTTTTAATAATTACACTTTCCTCGACTATTTTATGTTGACATTTTATTTCTACGTCTGTATTTTAAATGCCTTGTTTTTTGTTTACCTTTAAATTCCTTCTTTTCGATGGTGTTTTTGTCTCTTGTTTCCTCCTTCACTCTGATGGTTTTGTGTTCCAGAGATGAAAAGCAGTGATTCAATCATTTTAGAAAATACTTTCACACTGTGTGTTAAAATATTCCTGAAATACTGAACCTGCGCCTCGAGGCTTGAAGTCACTTTGAGTTTTACTTTGTCAAGATCTTCTCGTGAGTTTCTCTGCAGGAAGGAAATTGTGATCCAAAGATTCGACTGAAAATCATTTTCTCCTCGACTCACGCTGGAGTTATTGAATCACGAGTTTTCAGATCAGCTCTCGGTAGAACATCGCAGGATTGGTTCCTTCATCTGGTAGAACATCGCAGGATTGGTTCCTTCATCTGTTAGAACGTCGCAGGATTGGTTCCTTCATCTGGTTGGACCTCGCAGCGATTTGGTTCCTTCATCTGTTAGTGAACGTCGCAGGATTGGTTCCTTCATCTGGTAGAACGTCGCAGGATTGGTTCCTTCATCTGTTAGAACGTCGTAGGATTGGTTCCTTCATCTGTTAGAACGTCGCAGGATTGGTTCCTTCATCTGTTAGAACGTCGCAGGATTGGTTCCTTCATCTGGTAGGATTGGTTCCTTCATCTGGTAGAACGTCGCAGGATTGGTTCCTTCATCTGGTAGAACGTCGCAGGATTGGTTCCTTCATCTGGTAGAACGTCGCAGGATTGGTTCTTCAGGTAGAACGTCGCAGGATTTTTTTTTCTTCATCTGGTAGAACGTCAGGATTGGTTCCTTCATCTGGTAGAACGTCGCAGGATTGGTTCCTTCATCTGGTAGAACGTCGCAGGATTGGTTCCTTCATCTGGTAGAACGTCGCAGGATTGGTTCCTTCATCTGGTAGAACGTCGCAGGATTGGTTCCTTCATCTGGTAGAATGTCGCAGGATTGGTTCCTTCATCTGGTAGCAGGATTGGTTCCTTCATCTGTTAGAACGTCGCAGGATTGGTTCCTTCATCTGGTAGAACGTCGCAGGATTGGTTCCTTCATCTGGTAGAACGTCGCAGGATTGGTTCCTTCATCTGGTAGAACGTCGCAGGATTGGTTCCTTCATCTGGTAGAACGGCGCAGGATTGGTTCCTTCTCTGGTAGAACGTCGCAGGATTGGTTCCTTCATCTGGTAGAACGTCGCAGGATTGGTTCCTTCATCTGTTAGAACGTCGCAGGATTGGTTCCTTCATCTGGTAGAACGTCGCAGGATTGGTTCCTTCATCTGGTAGAACGTCGCAGGATTGGTTCCTTCATCTGGTAGAACGTCGCAGGATTGGTTCCTTCATCTCGTAGAACATCGCAGGATTGGTTCCTTCATCTCGTAGAACGTCGTCTTCTGCTGATTTCAAAAGTGGATTAAAAGAGAAGCGATCGATTCATGCTCGCGATCACTGAGCTCAGGTTTACTCTGTGTGTCTCTATCCTTCATAAGAAGATGTTTATCATTTATTATGTTGATCAGCAACTGGTCAGATGAAGACCAGATCTTTGTGGATCCAGGACTGAGGTCAAGCATGTGGGGAACACATCTGCGGGGCTCGAGGCAGAAGGTCCACAGCATTGTTGAGCATCAGAACATGATTGTTGCCTCGTCAGTAAAGCTTGTATCATTGGTCAGTACAGTTCGTATCATTGGTCAGTACAGTTTGTATCATTGGTCAGTACAGCTCATATCATTGGTCAGTACAGTTTGTATCATTGGTCAATACAGCTCATATCATTGGTCAGTACAGTTTGTATCATTGGTCAGTACAGTTTGTATCATTGGTCAGTACAGTTTGTATCATTGGTCAGTACAGTTCGTATCATTGGTCAGTACAGTTTGTATCATTGGTCAGTACAGTTTGTATCATTGGTCAGTACAGCTTGTATCATTGGTCAGTACAGTTTGTATCATTGGTCAGTACAGCTTGTATCATTGGTCAGTACAGTTTGTATCATTGGTCAGTACAGTTTGTATCATTGGTCAGTACAGTTTGTATCATTGGTCAGTACAGTTCGTATCATTGGTCAGTACAGTTTGTATCATTGGTCAATACAGCTCATATCACTGGTCAGTACAGTTTGTATCATTGGTCAGTACAGTTTGTATCATTGGTCAGTACAGCTCGTATCATTGGTCAGTACAGTTCGTATCATTGGTCAGTACAGTTCGTATCATTGGTCAGTACAGTTTGTATCATTGGTCAGTACAGTTTGTATCATTGGTCAGTACAGTTTGTATCATTGGTCAGTACAGCTCGTATCATTGGTCAGTACAGTTTGTATCATTGGTCAGTACAGTTCGTATCAGTGGTCAGTAAAGCTTGTATCATTGGTCAGTACAGTTTGTATCATTGGTCAGTACAGTTCGTATCATTGGTCAGTACAGTTTGTATCATTGGTCGGTACAGTTTGTATCATTGGTCAGTACAGTTCGTATCATTGGTCAGTACAGTTTGTATCATTGGTCAGTACAGCTCATATCATTGGTCAGTACAGTTCGTATCATTGGTCAGTACAGTTTGTATCATTGGTCAGTACAGTTTGTATCATTGGTCAGTACAGTTCGTATCATTGGTCAGTACAGCTCATATCATTGGTCAGTACAGTTCGTATCATTGGTCAGTACAGTTTGTATCATTGGTCAGTACAGTTTGTATCATTGGTCAGTACAGTTTGTATCATTGGTCAGTACAGCTCATATCATTGGTCAGTACAGTTCGTATCATTGGTCAGTACAGTTTGTATCATTGGTCAATACAGTTTGTATCATTGGTCAATACAGCTCATATCATTGGTCAGTACAGTTCGTATCATTGGTCAGTACAGTTTGTATCATTGGTCAGTACAGTTCGTATCATTGGTCAGTACAGCTCGTATCATTGGTCAGTACAGCTCGTATCATTGGTCAGTACAGTTTGTATCATTGGTCAGTACAGTTCGTATCATTGGTCAGTACAGCTCGTATCATTGGTCAGTACAGTTTGTATCATTGGTCAGTAAAGCTTATATCATTGGTCAGTACAGTTTGTATCATTGGTCAGTACAGTTTGTATCATTGGTCAGTAAAGCTTGTATCATTGGTCAGTACAGTTTGTATCATTGGTCAGTACAGCTCGTATCATTGGTCAGTACAGTTTGTATCATTGGTCAGTACAGCTCGTATCATTGGTCAGTACAGTTCGTATCATTGGTCAACATGTCCTCACACCCAAGGCGTCACACTGTCCTACGCCGTGCAATGTCCCCCTGTAGCGTCACTAAGGCAACGCTACAGGGGGGACAAAAACGGCGGTATTTGCCGACCCGGGTCACCCAGTAATATACAGAGCACCCCCCTGCTTTCCTTTGGCTACCGTAATACTACAACTATGAAGCGCACTTGAAATGTTTAATGTCAACAGTGCGATTCTAACCCCGATTGTGCTTACCGACCTCAAACCACTTTAAGGAGGTACAGAGTGAATATAAATCGGTAAAAATGCTTAATTTTAATTTTTTGAAGCTTGGATTGTTCACGCATCGCGGAAGTCAAGAGGCTCTCGCGGATTACTACATGCTTATTCTTTATAATCCGGTGCTTTTCTATGAAAATAGAATCTTTCATTGAGATTGCATTTATGGACGCATGTTTTCTTTTTATTTAGCTTTAGTTTATTGAGCGTCTACGTGACGTTTGTCAACAGTAATCGCGATCCTGCAGAGGTGACGTCACACACCCGTCCAAACGCCGGATGATGACATCACGCTTGTTGACAAAGATCGATAGCATTTTGTCCTCACGTTTTCACTAACTTGACGGAACCAGCTGCGCGTCACTCGTCTATTGAGGTAAGATATCATTATTGCTTTAAGTCGACTCAGAAATAAGGTTTCATTGCGTGTAATGTAACTTTCTGTGGTGCGTTAACACGAGAGCTAGTTCGCTAACACTTAGCTTTTTAAATTATAATGCAACTCACACACGTATTTTGTTTGTTATTTTGAAGGACGAAAATATATTCAATATTCCAATAAAAAGTTTGCTATATTGGCAGGTCATGGTAGGCGATTTATTTTATTAATATTCAAGATATTCATTTCATTTATCACTTCCGCATATTAATACAGATAACATATTTATCGTATTTAAGTATATAAGTATACGTTTATTTGAACCATTTTGGATGAGGGATTTGATCTTTTGTTGTTTTCTTTAAATGAAAGAATATATATAAAATTATAATGAAACGTATTTTAAATTCCAGCATAAAGAGGTAAACCAGATGGAAACACAATCAAACAATCGATGAAGGAAACATGGAGAGCTTATCTCTGAATGATCAAGTATACTCGCTTGTATTTATTGATTTATTATATTTAAAAGGGAGCACTAGTATGTTTTTGTTTTGTTTTTGCATGGAAGTAACCTGCAAGAACTGCCCAGAACTCCAGACCTGCTTGACATGAAACCTTTCTCTCTATGGTTCCTGACAAATGATTTCAAATGTGAAGTAAGTGAGTAATATATGTAACATAGTGAACACAAACTTGTAAACCTACAGCACATCCCATCATGGAAATAATCTGAAACACTTGGTTGTCTTGTCAAGGTGAGAAAAGCAAGGATACACTAACCACGACTGAAGGGTCTTTTCAATAGATTTTACACTTCAAATGATCAGAATCAAACGACTTCATTAATACAATGTTTTCCAGGTTCTGTTGACTTTCGGACAAAGAGGATTCGACGCTGTTAGGGCAGTAAGGAGACGGCAGGAAGTGAAAGATTCTTGAGAAGTAGATGAACCACCTCTGGTCTCTGTCAAGTCGTTGTGATTCCCTGGAAGAGTTGTCTCACATGGCAGCGTCACAGCAAGGTAAGAGTTTATTTAGCAAGTGAAGAACAGAAGTACAGCTGATCATTCTTATTGTCTTATTCTTTTAAGATGCACCATGGGCTTGACTGGTGAGGCTTTGAAGGATCTTCAGAGCCTTTGAGGAGCAGCAGCAAGTCAGCATGACGTCACTCGAACCACGACTCGGACCAGAAACTACTGCACACAAGTCTTCCGATGAGGACGAGACCATCAACGTCGTGCAGATTCACTCTGATGGTCACTCGTGACATTTGTGACGATCTGTGAACATTTGTTTGATATGAAACCTGTAATAAAGCACAATTTGATTTCATTTTGAATAACATCCCATAGTATTCATCATCAGTGCAGGTAATGTGTTGTGAAAATGACTATTGGTGATTTAGAAGTTGTAACAAAGTCTCTGTTTACCCCAGTTTGAGATCGACATAGAGTTCAACATGAACAATATTCAGGCAAAGCAGACATCATATGTTAATGAATCATGAATGAATTAATGCTTTATTTCAAACATGTTACATAAGAAAGTAAACTTAAGACAAACAAACAAAACCAATGACATTAGTAAAACAATAATTATAGTCAAAAGAATAATATTTACCCAACATGTCCAAATTAAGAAGGATGAAGCATAAGCTTGTCTATACCTAACCCTTCACTACTCAATTATTAACCATCAACACCCAAAGTACATCAACAAAATACAAACATAAACAAACAAACATGCAGCAAAACACAGTGGAGATATTTAAGATATAAATAGAGATAAACCACTGCTTTCTTGAAATCACCACACTTGCAATAACTTTCATAATTGTGTCATTCCATGTGATCTGGGTAACAGTAAAAATTGATTTAAATCATCAGTAATCATCATCGTTTAAAATAGCAACTGAAGAGCTATTTGTAAATTACACCCAAACTATGAAAGAGAAGACAGCACGTCTAAAAGCTTTGTTTGACCCACAGTACATGTTTGAACTTAAAAATATACATATTTATGTTATTGATAGGTGACTCAGGACTGCTGTTATACTATCAGAAAACTACACACACCAACATGATGTATTTGTTTGTAGTGGCCTGTGCTACATCAAAGGGTTAATTCTCTGACTTCAAGAGGCATGAAGGCCCTTGTAAAGCTGATATTTATATGACACATTCAGATGGTCTCCTACTATCCTGTGAGAAGTTTGGTTCAATGAGTCCAAAAATGAGGGAGAGGTTGTCATTCTTCTGTCAAGATGGTCTCTTAAGTGTAACAGAATATGCAGACCTGATCCTTCAGGAATGGACTTAGGCAACTTTTTTTCTAATAAGACCTCAGAACTGATGTTTGGATATGTTATTCTAGACTCCATTCTGAGTTGAGCTGTTGTGGTTTGATGTTGCTATGAACTTCCTGTGCCCCATGGTATTATGGGAAACTTGGAGAAATCTGGACTTTGTAGCTCAATAAATCCACCATTGTTAATTTAAATGATCTGAAACTTTTAGAGGTTCTTCATGTTCCATTTGTACACATATATGTTCAAGGGTGTTTCTCTAGGTGCTCCCTGAAGCTACTTCCGGTTTGGGAGGAGTTATCATTATGGTTCCACAAGCATATGATTTAAGAGGTGTCAAAGGTCACGCAGACCAAGTTTCATATGTCTGAGGGTCACAGAGGTCACATAAGAGCAAAAGAGCAACAGTCATGAAAAACAGGTTTTTGGCCCCGGTTCATTCCCAGCGGGTCTGAAAATGAGCATGATAGTTCACACTAGCCTCAATATCAAGCCTCTGTTAATTAATGTACATGTTATTGATTACTAATGTATGATTATGTCTATACTTATGCAATACATATTATTGATTAAGTGTGATTATAGATGTAATTATTCCAATAGTAGTAAACTTTTGGATAAGCTATTAACTCCAATATGAATATTGTACATGTCAAACTTTATCAACCTGTCATAATAAAAGATATGAACTGTTATCATAAAAACTTTATTTAAATTTTTTAAGCATTCATTGGTATCAATTATAGGCATCTCTGAAGTTACAACTGCATTGATCATGTTGGGATGAATACTATGGGATGTTATTCAAAATGATGTCAAATTGTGCTTTATTACAGGTTTCATATCAAACAAATGTTCACAGATCGTCACAAATGTCACGAGTGACCATCAGAGTGAATCTGCACGACGTTGATGGTCTCGTCCTCATCGAAGACTTGTGTGTAGTAGTTTCTGGTCCGAGTCGTGGTTCGAGTGACGTCATGCTGACTTGCTGCTGCTCCTCAAAGGCTCTGAAGATCCTTCAAAGCCTCACCAGTCAAGCCCATGGTGCATCTTAAAAGAATAAGACAATAAGAATGATCAGCTGTACTTCTGTTCTTCACTTGCTAAATAAACTCTTACCTTGCTGTGACGCTGCCATGTGAGACAACTCTTCCAGGGAATCACAACGACTTGACAGAGACCAGAGGTGGTTCATCTACTTCTCAAGAATCTTTCACTTCCTGCCGTCTCCTTACTGCCCTAACAGCGTCGAATCCTCTTTGTCCGAAAGTCAACAGAACCTGGAAAACATTGTATTAATGAAGTCGTTTGATTCTGATCATTTGAAGTGTAAAATCTATTGAAAAAGACTCTTCAGTCTAGTGTACCTTCCACCTTGACGGGCACAACCAAGTGTTTCCAACAACATAAGCCAGAAAACCTTGACCATAAGCGTCAGCATGTCAGTGCGTCCTGCCACAGAAATGTATTGATCATTATTACCAAACATGACTATTTTAATGACCAAAGTGTGTATGATGTAACATCTCACCTGCTTTTGACATGTTGACCCCTTCCACCTCCAATGGTTAGTCCAGCACCTGATATGCATTTCTCCATCTCACCTAGAAAAGAACATAGAATTGCGTTTTAGATTATTTCCATGATGGGATGTGCTGTAGGTTTACAAGTTTGTGTTCACTATGTTACATATATTACTCACTTACTTCACATTTGAAATCATTTGTCAGGAACCACAGAGAGAAAGGTTTCATGTCAAGCAGGTCTGGAGTTCTGGGCAGTTCTTGCAGGTCACTTCCATGCAAAAACAAAACAAAAACATACTAGTGCTCCCTTTTAAATATAATAAATCAATAAATACAAGCAAGTATACTTGATCATTCAGAGATAAGCTCTCCATGTTTCCTTCATCCATTGTTTGATTGTGTTTCCATCTGGTTTACCTATTTATGCTGGAATTTAAAATACGTTTCATTATAATTTTATATATATTCTTTCATTTAAAGAAAACAACAACAGATCAAATCCCTCATCCAAAAGGGTTGAAATAAACGTATACTTATATACTTTAATACGATAAATATGTCATCTGTATTAATATGCGGAAGTGATAAATGAAATCAATATCTAATAAAATAAATCGCCTACCATGACCTGCCAATATAGCAAACTTTTTATTGGAATATTGAATATATTTTCGTCCTTTCAAAATAACAAACAAAATACGTGTGTGAGTTACATTATAATTTAAAAAGCTAAGTTTTAGCGAACTAGCTCTCGTGTTAACGAGACAACACACAGAAAGTTACATTACACGCAATGAAACCTTATTTCTGAGTCGACTTAAAGCAATAATGATATCTTACCTCAATAGACGAGTGACGCGCAGCTGGTTCCGTCAAGTTAGTGAAAACGTGAGGACAAAATGCTATCGATCTTTGTCAACAAGCGTGATGTCATCATCCGGCGTTTGGACGCGTGTGTGACGTCACCTCTGCAGGATCGCGATTACTGTCGACAAACGTCACGTAGACGCTCAATAAACTAAAGCTAAATAAAAAGAAAACATATGTCCATAAATGCAATCTCAATGAAAGATTCTATTTTCATAGAAAAACACCGGATTATAAAGAATAAGAATGTATTAATCCGCGAGAGCCTCTTGAATTCCGCGATGCTTGAACAATCCAAGCCTCAAAAAATTAAAATTAAGCATTTTTACCGATTTATATTCACTCTGTACCTCCTTAAAGTGGTTTGAGGTCGG
Source organism: Callionymus lyra (assembly GCA_016630915.1). Taxonomy (NCBI): domain Eukaryota; kingdom Metazoa; phylum Chordata; class Actinopteri; order Syngnathiformes; family Callionymidae; genus Callionymus; species Callionymus lyra. The sequence goes on from JACEEU010000954.1 coordinate 31,959, forward strand.
TAAGCACAATCGGGGTTAGAATCGCACTGTTGACATTAAACATTTCAAGTGCGCTTCATAGTTGTAGAATTACAGTAGTCACGTCACGTTACCATGGCAACCAAGAGGTGGGCGACGCGTCAAATGTAACCCGGGTCGTTTTGAATCCGACATCGGGGGGTGCTCTGTATATTACTGGATGACCCGTGTCGGCAAATACCGCCGTTTTTGTCCCCCCTGTAGCGTTACCTTAGTGACGCCAGGGGGACATTGCACGGCGTAGGACGGTGTGACGCCTTGGGTGTGAGGACGTGTTGCATTGGTCAGTACAGCTCGTATCATTGGTCAGTACAGTTTGTATCATTGGTCAGTAAGTTGTATCATTGGTCAGTACAGTTCGTATCATTGGTCAGTACAGTTTGTATCATTGGTCAGTACAGTTTGTATCATTGGTCAGTACAGTTTGTATCATTGGTCAGTAAAGTTTGTATCATTGGTCAGTACAGTTTGTATCATTGGTCAGTACAGTTTGTATCATTGGTCAGTACAGTTTGTATCATTGGTCAGTACAGTTTGTATCATTGGTCAGTAAAGCTTGTATCATTGGTCAGTACAGTTTGTATCATTGGTCAGTACAGTTTGTATCATTGGTCAGTACAGTTTGTATCATTGGTCAGTACAGCTTGTATCATTGGTCAGTATCATGTCAGTACAGTTTGTATCATTGGTCAGTACAGCTCATATCATTGGTCAGTACAGTTTGTATCATTGGTCAGTACAGTTTGTATCATTGGTCAGTACAGCTTGTATCATTGGTCAGTACAGTTATTATCATTGGTCAGTACAGTTTGTATCATTGGTCAGTACAGTTTGTATCATTGGTCAGTACAGTTCGTATCTTTGGTCAGTAAAGCTTGTATCATTGGTCAGTACAGTTCGTATCATTGGTCAGTACAGTTTGTATCATTGGTCAGTACAGTTTGTATCATTGGTCAGTACAGTTTGTATCATTGGTAAAGTATCATTGGTCAGTACAGTTTGTATCATTGGTCAGTACAGCTCGTATCATTGGTCAGTACAGTTTGTATCATTGGTCAACATTGTATCATTGGTCAGTACAGTTTGTATCATTGGTCAGTACAGTTTGTATCATTGGTCAGTACAGTTTGTATCATTGGTCAGTACAGTCTTGTATCATTGGTCAGTACAGTTTGTATCATTGGTCAGTACAGTTTGTATCATTGGTCAGTACAGTTTGTATCATTGGTCAGTACAGTTCGTATCATTGGTCAGTACAGTTTGTATCATTGGTCAGTACAGTTTGTATCATTGGTCAGTAAAGATTGTATCATTGGTCAGTACAGTTTGTATCATTGGTCAGTACAGTTTGTATCATTGGTCAGTACAGTTTGTATCATTGGTCAGTACAGTTTGTATCATTGGTCAGTACAGTTTGTATCATTGGTCAGTACAGTTTGTATCATTGGTCAGTACAGTTCGTTATCATTGGTCAGTACAGTTTGTATCATTGGTCAGTACAGTTTGTATCATTGGTCAGTACAGTTTGTATCATTGGTCAGTACAGTTTGTATCATTGGTCAGTACAGTTCGTATCATTGGTCAGTACAGTTTGTATCATTGGTCAGTACTGTATCATTGGTCAGTACAGTTTGTATCATTGGTCAGTACAGTTTGTATCATTGGTCAGTACAGTTTGTATCATTGGTCAGTACAGTTCGTATCATTGGTCAGTACAGTTCGTATCATTGGTCAGTACAGTTTGTATCATTGGTCAGTACAGTTTGTATCATTGGTCAGTACAGTTTGTATCATTGGTCAGTACAGTTTGTATCATTGGTCAGTACAGTTTGTATCATTGGTCAGTACAGTTTGTATCATTGGTCAGTACAGTTTGTATCATTGGTCAGTACAGTTTGTATCATTGGTCAGTACAGTTTGTATCATTGGTCAGTACAGCTCGTATCATTGGTCAGTACAGTTTGTATCATTGGTCAGTACAGTTTGTATCATTGGTCAGTACAGCTCGTATCATTGGTCAGTACAACTCGTATCATTGGTCAGTACAGTTTGTATCATTGGTCAGTACAGCTCTGTATCATTGGTCAGTACAGTTTGTATCTGTATCATTGGTCAGTACAGTTTGTATCATTGGTCAGTACAGTTGTATCATTGGTCAGTACAGTTCGTATCATTGGTCAGTACAGTTCGTATCATTGGTCAGTACAGTTTGTATCATTGGTCAGTACAGTTTGTATCATTGGTCAGTACAGTTTGTATCATTGGTCAGTACAGTTCGTATCATTGTCAGTACAGCCTGTATCATTGGTCAGTACAGCTCGTATCATTGGTCAGTACAGCTTGTATCATTGGTCAGTACAGTTCGTATCATTGGTCAGTACAGTCGCTTCGTATCATTGGTCAGTACAGTTTGTATCATTGGTCAGTACAGCTCGTATCATTGGTCAGTACAGCTCGTATCATTGGTCAGTACAGCTCGTATCATTGGTCAGTACAGTTTGTATCATTGGTCAGTACAGCTCGTATCATTGGTCAGTACAGCTCGTATCATTGGTCAGTACAGCTCGTATCATTGGTCAGTACAGCTCGTATCATTGGTCAGTACAGCTCGTATCATTGGTCAGTACAGCTTGTATCATTGGTCAGTACAGCTTCGTATCATTGGTCAGTACAGTTTGTATCATTGGTCAGTACAGCTCGTATCATTGGTCAGTACAGTTCGTATCATTGGTCAGTACAGTTTGTATCATTGGTCAGTACAGCTCGTATCATTGGTCAGTACAGCTCGTATCATTGGTCAGTACAGCTCGTATCATTGGTCAGTACAGTTCGTATCATTGGTCAGTACAGCTTGTATCATTGGTCAGTACAGCTCGTATCATTGGTCAGTACAGCTCGTATCATTGGTCAGTACAGTTTGTATCATTGGTCAGTACAGTTTGTATCATTGGTCAGTACAGCTCGTATCATTGGTCAGTACAGTTTGTATCATTGGTCAGTACAGTTCGTATCATTGGTCAGTAAAGATTGTATCATTGGTCAGTACAGCTCGTATCATTGGTCAGTACAGCTCGTATCATTGGTCAGTACAGCTCGTATCATTGGTCAGTACAGCTCGTATCATTGGTCAGTACAGCTCGTATCATTGGTCAGTACAGCTCGTATCATTGGTCAGTACAGCTCGTATCATTGGTCAGTACAGCTCGTATCATTGGTCAGTACAGCTCGTATCATTGGTCAGTACAGCTCGTATCATTGGTCAGTACAGTTTGTATCATTGGTCAGTACAGCTCGTATCATTGGTCAGTACAGCTCGTATCATTGGTCAGTACAGCTCGTATCATTGGTCAGTACAGCTCGTATCATTGGTCAGTACAGCTCGTATCATTGGTCAGTACAGTTTGTATCATTGGTCAGTACAGTTTGTATCATTGGTCAGTACAGCTCGTATCATTGGTCAGTACAGTTTGTATCATTGGTCAGTACAACTTGTATCATTGGTCAGTACAACTCGTATCATTGGTCAGTACAGCTCGTATCATTGGTCAGTACAACTCATATCATTGGTCAGTACAGCTCGTATCATTGGTCAGTACAACTCGTATCATTGGTCAGTACAGCTCGTATCATTGGTCAGTACAACTCGTATCATTGGTCAGTACAGCTCGTATCATTGGTCAGTACAGCTCGTATCATTGGTCAGTACAGCTCGTATCATTGGTCAGTACAGCTCGTATCATTGGTTAGAACAACTCGTATCATTGGTCAGTACAACTCGTATCATTGGTCAGTACAGTTTGTATCATTGGTCAGTACAGTTTGTATCATTGGTCAGTACAGTTTGTATCATTGGTCAGTACAGTTTGTATCATTGGTCAGTACAGCTCGTATCATTGGTCAGTACAGCTCGTATCATTGGTCAGTACAGCTCGTATCATTGGTCAGTACAGATCGTATCATTGGTCAGTACAGCTCGTAGAGACTCATTGGCACCATCGAGAGATTGTTGAGTCTCTCAGTGTGAGTGAAGGTTCGACCTGAAGCTGAGCCTGTGGATCTGAATGCAAAGGATGAAACGATTGAAACGTCTGTTAAATCGATTGATGGAGAAAAAACTGTCATTTCTCGACGCTTGGAATATTTTATACATAATAAATATGAACAGACTTGAATGGAATGAATAATGAAAGTGTTGCAGCAGAGAACCACACGCTGATGGAGGTGACAATGGTGACATTTCCTCAGCTGACGCAGAAAGTAGATCTTCTTGAAAATGAAGATCTTCTTGAAAATGAAATGAATGTTTCTGAAAAACTTTTATCCGAGGATTGATTCTAGGTTCTAGTTTTCAATGAACTCTAATCAAGGAATGACGTTTGTGTCTCAGTAGGTTTGACGTCGTCAGGATTCTTTTGACTGTGATTCGTTGATCCTCAAAGATAACATTAACTTTTGTTGATGTTTGCTCCTCAGATGATCTCCTGGCATATGTTCTGCTGCTGTCCAGGTGTTCTAGGATGTGTTGTGGGACTAATGATGGGGGGTAGACCTTGATGCTGATGTGGTTCAGGACTCGTTGATCTGACACTTCATGTCCTGAAGACATGTATGAGTGTCTGGTCTCTTGAGGACTGGTATGTTGGTGCAGGCAGGTAAGTTTACTCCAGGTGTCAGTGGGTCCGACTGTGACTGGTCTAGACTTGAGTTATTTGCTGTAGACCGGTTCGATCCGGATCGACTGCTTATCAGACTTTCTGAAGTTGTGGTTGAGCTGAAAATGTATTTTAATGTTGTTGTAGCAGAGATTGAGCTTTTTGTCTCAGTTGATTAGAAAGTTGAGAAACTGCTGCAGCGTGTTTTTACCAGGATTGTTCTGAGTGAGGAGACACAACACAACACGACACAACACGACACAACACAACACAACACAACACAACACAACACAACACAACACAACACAACACAACACAACACAACACAACACAACACAACACAACACTCACAAAGATGCTCTTATTCTGTGAGTAAATCAAAGTCTCAAAGTGAGATATTCAACATTTTCAACAGCGTATCGAGCCGATCTCACAGTCAGTTCAGCTCAGACCCTCATGTTTCAACTCAGAACAGAACAATCCTGTACGTCCTCCTTGGTGGAAATTCTAGTGTGAAGTTCCTCCATTTTATTTGCCAGTGACTGGGTGTTATCATCAGTACAATCAGGAGGTTCCTCCCCGTTTGTGACGCTTCCGCTCCGGCCTGTTGTTGTGAGGAGAGCTGCCTGTCAGGGACTAGCCTAGCGTTGGTTCCGCATACATGTGATCTCTGGTAAGGATCCAGTGTGTTCGGGTCGACAATGTCTGAGCTCGATCGTAAACACTCGTGTAATTCGTCAAAACACAGTGAGTTTCATGCCAAGTTAAAAAAAAAAGCATCTGTTCTAGGATGACGTCGCTCACGTCGCATTTTTCCGTTAACAAATATCGAATGTTTTTTTCTGTAATGATTAATAATGTTTACTTCAATG
>JACEEU010000954.1:42500-49547 GCA_016630915.1 Callionymus lyra
GTAGTATTGTCCAGTACTTGACTCTGGTGTTGTGATAGCGTAGTAACAGGTGTATATGTGTAGTATTGTCCAGTACTTGACTCTGGTGTTGTGATAGTGTAGTAACAAGTATACATGTGTAGTATTGTCCAGTACTTGACTTTGGTGTTGTGATAGTGTAGTAACAAGTATATATGTGTAGTATTGTCCAGTACTTGACTCTGGTGTTGTGATAGTGTAGTAACAAGTATATATGTGTAGTATTGTCCAGTACTTGACTCTGGTGTTGTGATAGTGTAGTAACAAGTATATATGTGTAGTATTGTCCAGTACTTGACTCTGGTGTTGTGATAGTGTAGTAACAAGTATATATGTATAATATGTCCAGTACTTGAATCTGGTGTTGTGATAGACTCACTGTATCCTCTCGTCCTCAGTCATCATTCTTCCTTTGCTGTGGAGGACTTAACCGTCCTTGAATGATTGATGTGATACAGATGTTTTAGTTCTACTTCTCCTTCTCTCCATCCCTCTGTTTCTTTTCTCTCTCTCCTTCGTTTGATGTGTAGTCCGGTCGTTAGATTCAGTATCTCAATATTGTGTAGGAGGATAGAATTACTTGTAGTATTTCACTCAGAATATTGTATTAATTTACTGTTGAAAAGTGTTATTTAATCATTTGAATTAGTTTTTTTAAAAATGTCATTTAAATATCAGAGTCTTTTTTTTAATTCAATATAAAAGTGTTGGTATAATAGTAATATATTAATAATAATATAGTAATTATAGTAATAATAATAGAGTCACGAGACAGAAGCAATAGAACACAGAGCTACTGATCCGACTGTCAATGCTTTCAATAGAAAACTAATTGACTGCAGTTGTTTGATGCTTAAATAAACAATAATAATAATAATAATATTGTTGAAATACTTCGAAGCTCCTACGATCTCTGGCTCAGTGAACAGCGACGACGAGTCCATTAATCTTGAGTCTGGTTTGTCTCGAGGTCACTTGATAAATATTGAGAGACACCAGAGTCTTCATGTCAAAGCTGGTTTCAGGGACTTGGTGTCATCAGTAATGGAATGATTTCTCCGTCACATCATGTTAGCGTCCGGCGCCACTTTAATGGTCCAACGAGGAATAAGGCGTCGTCAGGGTGAGTGTGCAGGAAACCAAGGCTTGTCCGCATCGATCCGGTCCTGAGGGGATCTCAATCGTCCCGCCAGGACTCGCTGAAGCTCCACTTAGCTTCCTGATCACACACTCGTGCTTCAGACGCTAATGAACCGTGAATGTTGCTCGACCCGCGACCAGCGTCGCAGTAAGTGTTGCTTGAGGCGAAGGTTTGAGCTTCTGCTCCGTCAGTCGCGCTGATCTTCAGGGAACAAACCTAGTGGAGTCGTACCCGCAACCTTCCCCTGTGCCAGTGATCGTGTCGCTCACCTTGAACATCTGCTAACATGCTCGTGACCACAGCGCCACCTATGCATCCGTCACAACATCGACTCTCCTTAGTGGTCGTCATGGTAACTAATGTGTGGTTCTACCTGATCTCCATCATCCCTCGTTCTCCTCCTGACATTCATCCTCACAAAGATCAGTCGTATCTCCTTCTTTCCAGGAACAGGAAAGTCTTCACAGTCTGGATTATTAGGACCTAAACATGCAAGTGATGATGTCATAGTTCAACAACTGACCGGACTCAACTGGCCAGGGGTCACCAGAGGTCAAATATTGTCGACTCTCATCCAAACGTCAATGATCTCGTTTAATCATTTCACACATGACAACTGACGTCCAACGATGAAGTCTCTCGTTCTATACATAGATCGTATGTCACTATATCATCAGCAAACATCATAGTGACGGTCACAGCTTCACATGGAAACAACTGTTGAAAGAGTCTCTTCGATGAGTCTCTCTAGACTCGGCTCAGTTCACAGTAACATTTGTCACGTGTCTTAAAACTGTTTACGGATCAACCCTTGAAATGAGAACAAACTTCAGTTTAATTTTGAAGAGTTTAAACAAGAAAAATTGATCACTGGTGGTTTGAATCCTGCAGAATCATCTCCTGATAGAACAACTCATCATGTGCCACCAGGGGAGCAAACACATGGTGTCCTCTGATATAAAAGAGGGGTTTAGAGCTACATCACTACCACACCTAGGCCAGTGTGATCACCGGTCCATATAACACCAGCTTCACCCTCAGAAGAAAAGCCTGGACATCTTTGAAAGGATAAACTTGGCGGAGTTGGTTAGGTAGGTAGAACTTTATTCTACCTACCTAACCAACTTTAGAGTACACGACCACTTTGCTCTGCTACATCCAGAACTGTGTCGAAACCATGACCGTTGACTAACTTATCCAGGTGTAGCCGAACCAGAAGCCCTGGATGTCAAGAGAGGCCCAAGCAGCGACACCTCATGGCAGGGAAATTGAGCTGTTTGTTTGCCAGCTTTGAGATGAACCAGAGGAGTCATCATCCAACACCCTCATCTTACAGGAGCATGAGGTGAACCAGAGGAGTCATCATCCAACAGCCTCACCTTACAGGAGCATGAGGTGAACCAGAGGAGTCATCATCCAACACCCTCATCTTACAGGAGCATGAGGTGAACCAGAGGAGTCATCATCCAACAGCCTCACCTTACAGGAGCATGAGGTGAACCAGAGGAGTCATCATCCAACAGCCTCACCTTACAGGGCATGAGGTGAACCAGAGGAGTCATCATCCAACACCCTCACCTTACAGGAGCATGAGATGAACCAGAGGAGTCATCATCCAACACCCTCACCTTACAGGAGCATGAGGTGAACCAGAGGAGTCATCATCCAACACCCTCACCTTACAGGAGCATGAGATGAACCAGAGGAGTCATCATCCAACACCCTCACCTTACAGGAGCATGAGATGAACCAGAGGAGTCATCATCCAACAGCCTCACCTTACAGGAGCATGAGGTGAACCAGAGGAGTCATCATCCAACAGCCTCACCTTACAGGAGCATGAGATGAACCAGAGGAGTCATCATCCAACACCCTCACCTTACAGGAGCATAGAACCAAGGAGTCATCATCCAACAGAGCACCTCACCTTACAGGAGCATGAGGTGAACCAGAGGAGTCATCATCCAACAGCCTCACCTTACAGGAGCATGAGGTGAACCAGAGGAGCCAGTCATCCAACAGCCTCACCTTACAGGAGCATGAGGTGAACCAGAGGAGTCATCATCCAACAGCCTCACCTTACAGGAGCATGAGATGAACCAGAGGAGTCATCATCCAACAGCCTCACCTTACAGGAGCATGAGGTGAACCAGAGGAGTCATCATCCAACAGCCTCACCTTACAGGAGCATGAGGTGAACCAGAGGAGTCATCATCCAACACCCTCACCTTACAGGAGCATGAGGTGAACCAGAGGAGTCATCATCCAACACCCTCACCTTACAGGAGCATGAGATGAACCAGAGGAGTCATCATCCAACACCCTCACCTTACAGGAGCATGAGGTGAACCAGAGGAGTCATCATCCAACACCCTCACCTTACAGGAGCATGAGATGAACCAGAGGAGTCATCATCCAACAGCCTCACCTTACAGGAGCATGAGATGAACCAGAGGAGTCATCATCCAACAGCCTCACCTTACAGGAGCATGAGATGAACCAGAGGAGTCATCATCCAACAGCCTCACCTTACAGGAGCATGAGATGAACCAGAGGAGTCATCATCCAACAGCCTCACCTTACAGGAGCATGAGATGAACCAGAGGAGTCATCATCCAACACCCTCACCTTACAGGAGCATGAGGTGAACCAGAGGAGTCATCATCCAACAGCCTCACCTTACAGGAGCATGAGATGAACCAGAGGAGTCATCATCCAACACCCTCACCTTACAGGAGCATGAGATGAACCAGAGGAGTCATCATCCAACACCCTCACCTTACAGGAGCATGAGGTGAACCAGAGGAGTCATCATCCAACAGCCTCACCTTACAGGAGCATGAGATGAACCAGAGGAGTCATCATCCAACAGCCTCACCTTACAGGAGCATGAGATGAACCAGAGGAGTCATCATCCAACAGCCTCACCTTACAGGAGCATGAGATGAACCAGAGGAGTCATCATCCAACACCCTCACCTTACAAGGCATGAGATGAACCAGAGGAGTCATCATCCAACAGCCTCACCTTACAGGAGCATGAGATGAACCAGAGGAGTCATCATCCAACACCCTCACCTTACAGGAGCATGAGATGAACCAGAGGAGTCATCATCCAACAGCCTCACCTTACAGGAGCATGAGATGAACCAGAGGAGTCATCATCCAACACCCTCACCTTGACAGGGCATGAGATGAACCAGAGGAGTCATCATCCAACACCCTCACCTTACAGGAGCATGAGATGAACCAGAGGAGTCATCATCCAACAGCCTCACCTTACAGGAGCATGAGGTGAACCAGAGGAGTCATCATCCAACAGCCTCACCTTACAGGAGCATGAGATGAACCAGAGGAGTCATCATCCAACAGCCTCACCTTACAGGAGCATGAGATGAACCAGAGGAGTCATCATCCAACACCCTCACCTTACAGGAGCATGAGGTGAACCAGAGGAGTCATCATCCAACAGCCTCACCTTACAGGAGCATGAGATGAACCAGAGGAGTCATCATCCAACAGCCTCACCTTACAGGAGCATGAGGTGAACCAGAGGAGTCATCATCCAACACCCTCACCTTACAGGAGCATGAGGTGAACCAGAGGAGTCATCATCCAACAGCCTCACCTTACAGGAGCATGAGGTGAACCAGAGGAGTCATCATCCAACAGCCTCACCTTACAGGAGCATGAGGTGAACCAGAGGAGTCATCATCCAACAGCCTCACCTTACAGGAGCATGAGATGAACCAGAGGAGTCATCATCCAACACCCTCACCTTACAGGAGCATGAGATGAACCAGAGGAGTCATCATCCAACACCCTCACCTTACAGGAGCATGAGGTGAACCAGAGGAGTCATCATCCAACAGCTCTCTGAGGTCTTCACAAAAATCTTCAACCTGTCCTGGTCCATCACCCCACCGTGAAGTCTGCCACAATCATCCCAGTAAAAAAAAGGGTCATCAACGACCTTGACGACTAACACTTGTCATCATGTAGTGTCTTGAAAAACTGGTCCAGCAGCACATCAAAGCCAGTCTTCCGCCCACCTTTGACCCACACCAGTTTGCCTAAAGAGGTCAACAGGTCAACAGAGGATGCCATTGCCACTGCTCTCCAAACTGCACTGACCCACCTTGAAACGCTGGGGAATTATGTGACAATGCTTTTCATCGACTTCAGTTTTGCCTTCAACACCATCATCCCCAACAGTCCAGTCACAAACTCAAAGACCAAAGACTCTCTCAACCCGAAGGGCCTCTGGATCACATACTTTCTGTCGGACCGCACAGAGACTGCCAAACTGGGCCCTCATGGCTCCCACCACACTCAGCACCGGCTCCCCACAGGGCTGTGTGCTGAGCCCCCTCCTCCCCTCTACACCCTCTATACCCATTACTGTGCACCCACTCCTCCAAGACCATCATCAAGTTCACGGACAACACAACTGTAGTCGGACTGATCTCAAGAGGAGACAAGACGAGCCTACAAGGAAGAAGTCCACAGACTGTGGTGTTCAGACAACAACCTCATCCTGAACACAAACAAAAGGACTCATTATAGACTTTCAGAAAAACATGGCAGACCCCAACCCCTGCTGAATAAGGGGGACTGTGAGGAAAGACTTTCAGACTTCAAATCTCTTGGCAAATCTCAGAGGATTGTCCTGTACTATAAAAAAAACGTTACTTTCTGAGGAACCCTCAGGAACAACCACCTGGAGGAGAAGCTGCTGCTGCTACCGCTGCTCCATCCAGAGTTGAATGTCCTTCTGTAGAACCATATGGTGTGGAAACTGCAACTGAGTAATTTGCACTGTCCGGATAATGCACTTTTAATTCTGTTCACTATGTGGGATGACAATAAAGAAATTCTAAGATGAAGATATTGATGATGAAGATGAAGATGAAGTTATTGATAATGAAGGTGAAGATGAAGATGAAGTTATTGATGATGAAGATGAAGTTATTGATGATGAAGATGAAGATGAAGATGAAGATGATGATGATGATGATGATGATGATGATGAAGAAGATGAAGTTGAAGATGAAGATGAAGATGAAGATGATGGTGAAGATGATGATGAAGATGAAGATGAAGATGAAGATGAAGATGAAGATGAAGATGATGATGAAGATGAAGATGAAGATGAAGATGAAGATGAAGATGAAGATGAAGATGAAGATGAAGATGAAGATGAAGATGAAGATGAAGATGATGATGATGATGAAGATGATGATGATGATGAAGATGAAGATGAAGATGAAGATGAAGATGAAGATGATGATGATGAAGATGATGATGAAGATTTATTTAGGACTTCTTTTTATGTTAAATATTATGATGTAAATTGTTGTAAAGTTGGTGTCATAATGATTGTTAAAAGTGTAATTCATGACTAAAAGTGACAACACAATAGAAAACAGTTCATTTTGTATATTGATCCGAAGAACATGTTTTCCTTGAAGTTGCTCCAGACGTCCAGACGTAACAAGTCACACGTGAAAAGAAAATCCTGGTGTTTATTAGCGTGAGTTTGACTCGAGGATTAGTGTATTAAGTGAAATCTCTGCCAAAAGTTGTGAACCGCGAGAGACATTTTCTCCCTAACACGTTATTAAGTAACATGTCATTAAGTAACACGTTATTAAGTAACACGTCATTAAGTAACACGTTATTAAGTAACACGTTATTAAGTAACACGTCATTAAGTAACACGTCATTAAGTAACATGTCATTAAGTAACACGTTATTAAGTAACATGTCATTAAGTAACACGTCATTAAGTAACATGTCATTAAGTAACATGTCATTAAGTAACACGTCATTAAGTAACACATTATTAAGTAACATGTCATTAAGTAACATGTCATTAAGTAACACGTT
>JACEEU010000955.1:0-27740 GCA_016630915.1 Callionymus lyra
TCTTCAATCTGTTTCTGAAAAGAAGGAAGATCGCTACTGTGCAAACTGGCGCGAGTGAGGTCAACACAACTATTCGGAGTGCTGTGGTTGGGATGTGCTCTGACATCTCCAGACTTCGTGAGATCGCGGCTTGGATGCGAGTGGACGTAGCCAAAATTCGTGAAGATTTGGCGAAATCATCAGCAATTAGAATGAAAGAGACCAATAATTTAAAAATGGCTCTTATCCGTCCAACATATACAAAATGGACTGGATAAATAACTGTCTGTCGACCGGACATATTGTGAGCTACTGTTGTAACATGTATTGTGGAAATCGTCTTACGTAACAATAATCTTTTAAGCCAAAGTGAAATAAGCGCTTATTTAAGATATGATTATATCTATGATTTCATTTCTTTACCAATACTACTACTATTTTGAAGTAAATGGGGGCGGGACTAGATAAGCTTTTTGTAATATGTGAACTATGATGAAATGCGATGTTGATTATCTAAACTGTCATGCCCAAAATAAACGATATTCATTCATTCATTCATTCAATCTATTGACATTGTGCTAAATCTGGTGCAGCCATCTTTTTAATGTAACTGCACATTGTCTTTTTAAAATAAACTGAACTGATCATAACAGGCAATATGATGCTAGTACCATGTAGTTCCACTGCATGCATGTTTGCTTTCACTGTTGGAGATGACATTTCCTCTACATGTTGCCATGATTTCATCCAACCTCACAGGGCATCCTTGACAAGGCATCTGCGTCGCGATTCTCTTTTCCAGGCCGATACTTGATGGTTAGATAAAAAATCGTCCAGTTCTGCGACCCACTTGCAACTAGTGGCGTCTAGTTTCTCATATGTAAGTGGATTATTGGAACCAATGCATGAGGAACCAATCAAGTAGTCTCTGAGGCGCTCAGTGACGGCCCACTTCAATGCAAGGAATTCCAATTTTCCTTATTGCCTGTGGTCATTCCTTTCAACTTTGGTAAGTGATCACTCGGGTCTTTACATCCTGTTCTTGCCAAAGTACAGCACCAAGTACTTGGTTTGATGCATTTGTGTGGAGTATGAATGGTTTGTTGAAGTTAGGAAAAGCAAGCATTGGTGGTTCAGTTAAGCAGTCGACTAGTCTCTCCAAAATAATCTGATGCTCCTCACTCCACAGAGAAGGGTCGGCTGTGATACGACCTGCACGTCTCCGGGTCCTGGAGACATACCTGATAATAATCTCCTCTATTATTTGAATCTAGCAAGGAATACAGAGGTGCAGCTATCTTGGAAAAACTCCTAATGTACTGACGATAGTAGCTGGCCCATTACAGCTCTCAGTTCACTTACTGTCTTTGGTCTCTTTTATTCCTTGCACCTCTGAAGTGAGCTTTTTATATCGATCAGTAGCATTCTTCTCTTGGTAGTGAGAACGAAGAATGAGTCGCAGTGTCTAGTTCAGTTCATAATTCAAAATGTTTAAACGTTATTGGCTCCAAGAATGAGTAAATCAGATTTCATTGTCATATCAGAAACTATTTTACATGTCATGTAATGAAATCTGACGATACAATGTACTTTATCATCAGATTTCATTGTAAAAACAACACAGGAATTGTATCTGTTGTTACAGTTAATAATACAATAAATAGCAACTGTGAACAAAAGTCAGCAGCCTGGGCTGGGTTTGACCATACCTGACTTTTTTGTATCAGTCTTGTAACTAGAACGACCAGGACAGAACAAAAATAGGTAAAGAGATCTATTTGGTGTGAATATTATCGAACTATTTTCCTTGATGATGAAAAACACGTGCAAAAAGAGTAAAACTAATGCAGAGTTATAAAAAGGCTTTTTGTCAAGGATTTTATCCAAGTGTTTGTGTGGGAAGGTATCGACAGCTGGTCGATCTTGTTTGTCAATGAATTGTCGTGATCATGGGGATCGATGGTCTGTGACGTCTCCCATTGTCTGTTAGCTTAGCCTTTATTCTGTTGCTGGCTCCACATTCACGATAGCGGCGATCCATCGGGATACCTTGAAACTATCCAGCCTGTGCCATTGATTTCAGTGACAGCAGATCCTCTATGAAGTAAACAAGACGATTCTCTTCATGTTTTAAAGTATCCATCGAAAAAAGAATACAAATGATTAATAATAACCAGAGAGTTATTGAACATTATTGATCGCTGCTGAGGAGCTACTGGAGGGGCTGCCGCTCTCGTCGCCGCCTTGTGACGTCGAGAGCAGGTAGAAGTAGTTAACGAACCACATTTTACACTTTTAAAAAAACTCATTTCAACTCCTCTAGCGTGTAACTTAAACATTTTTTATTTCACTTGTCTTAAAACAGGTCTTGTCACTCAAGTGTTTTTGTTTGTCTTCATTTTCAGACAGAGCTGAGAAATATTAACCTTGGATCATGAAGGGAGGAGCTAAGAGGTCAATTAGGCACTTTTGGATTCCAGCTTTTTTGTTTTTGTCAATCGTTTTTGTCATTCTGTCACATCACCTGGATAAATACCTGGTGAGTATTGCAAAAAAAGGTACTAAATCTCTTGTTCTTTTTGATTAAAGCTCTTGTGTTAGTTTCTGGTGTAACCTTCCTCGTAATTTTAGAAAGTGAGTATAAACATGAGATAATAAGTCTAGAAATAAGTGGAGGAGGCTGGTTTGAGGGCTTAGCAAAGAAAGAATCAGAGGAAAGAGTGAGTGTAGAAAATCAATGAAAGAAGTTTGTGTTGTTAACCTGCAATGGCAGAAAGTAACGACGACTCAAGATAATAAATAAAAATCATAAATAAAAGTAAGCCAAATAGCAAATTATTATTTTCTTCATTTGTGTTTGTTTTCCTTCTGTTCTTGCCCCGTAAATGTGGAGATGGTTTAAAGTTACATTTAATTATTGTTTTCTTTCTTCAGGGTCGGGAGAAACCTCTACGGCCACCGTTCTTGAAACTGACAAATGAGGTCATTACAATTTTGCAGCCAAATGAGTTTTTTTCCTGCAAGCCTCATCCTCTTTCACTAGCAGATTCTTTGGAAGAGCGCCTCCTTCTGGACTCCAACCGCTGGCCTGAAACTCCCTCTATACAAGCAAATTACTCTTTAGAGAAAACCAGTAATCCTCGTGGCAGCAACTATGTTATTTTACCAAAAGAGGGGGGGCAGCAGTGGCACGTCGGTGATCAACTTAAAGTTAGGATTCAAATGAAAGACTTCCAGGGAAATCCTAAAACGACTGGAGGAGATTTCATAACTGCCCGACTGCACAACCCACTTCTTTATGCTGGTGTGACTGGACAAGTTGAGGATCATCTCAACGGATCTTACTCTGCTGTGTTTCCTTTACTGTGGAAAGGAAGTGCAGCAGTTGAGGTACATTTATCAAAAACGCCTTGTTTCTAAAGAGTAAAGCTTCACTTCTTTTGTAGGTGACTTTAATTCACGCCAGTGAAGCCATCACGGTGCTGCGCAGACTGACCAAAGAACATCCTGACAGAGTTACATTTACGAGCATCTTCCGCCAGGGGAAAGAGTTTGAAACGAGCACATGTAATGTTTGTCTGCGTCCCACAAAGGAGCCAATATGCAACTTTACTGACATCAGAACAGGAGACCCTTGGTTCTGCTACAAGCCGAAGAAGCTGGAGTGTGACACCAGAGCCACACATACCAGGCAAGAGTACTCTGAAAACTTTGGACCCTATGCAAAGCTGTTTCTGAGGTAAGCATTATTTCAATTTAAGGTTGTTCTAAACATAGGAGATATAATCCAGTCCACACTCACTGGGAACGAAAAAAACTATAAAAGCCCAAACACTCAAGACCTAAGATGGTGCAACATATCTGGGATCAGTTTGCACACTGGCTCAATGATACAATACGATTTGAGCAGAACAAAATCAAAAATCGTATTTTTAAAAGAACATACACTATTCATAACAAATCAGTTGATTAATTGATTATTTAAAAAAAAGATATGGAATCACTGATTTCAGAGCTGGAAAAGAACAACAAGAATATAACGTGTGTAGATATGTGGTTTGGATTTCATTGAACACCCTTGATAAAACCTTTACTAAGAGGTCAGTCGTATACGTGCTAATAATGTTTAACACACACACACATACACACACACACATAAACACACACGCACACACAGGTATTAAAGATTGAACAAATGTGTTTCTTCCTCAGTAAGATCAACATGAAGGTTTCCATTCCTTCATTTGGAGTCTCAAGCGTCAATGTTCGTCCTACAATTAAAGGTGAACACACTTGTACCTACAAATTTAATGTGTTTTTAGACTTTTTTTTAGAAACATTCTCTCTGAACACAGGTGTGAGAACCAGTTCAAAGATCAACCAGCCTGGTTACTATTACAAAGGTGTGTGGCAAACCTTAACCAGCGCCCCAGTTCAGCAGTTTAACACTCCTGCAGCCATCAGCAAATGTCTGGAAAAAAAAATGATCTACCTTTATGGAGACTCCACCGTCAGGCAGTGGTACGAATACTTAACTGGAACCATACCAGGTGATTTTTCACACTCATCCTCTTTCTTCTCCATCTTTCTGGAGTTTGGGATTTCAATAAAATGTTCATATTTTCTGTTCTATTTAAGATCTCAAGCCATCCAACACCAACAGCATGAAGGGTGTTGGACCGTTTATGGCTATTGATTATAGAAGAATGACTATAGTGAGGTACCGTTTCCATGGAAACCCTCTTCAACATGGTCCGCCTCCAGTTCCTGTGGCTGAGCTTCGCTATGTTGCTAATGAACTGGACTCACTGGTCGGAGGAGCCAACACGGTCGTGGTCATTGGTGTCTGGGCTCACTTCGGAACTATCCCAACTGAGTTCTACATCCGCCGGCTCCAGAGCATCCGTAGGTCCGTGATCCGACTGCTGAAAAGAGCTCCAGACACCCTGGTTGTTATCAGGGCGTCAAACCTCAGATATTTAACACCTTCCATCGCCTGGTCCAACAGTGACTTTGCATCGATGGAGCGAGACAAGATCCTCAGGGCTGTGTTCAAAAGTGTGAATGTCAGCTGGGTGGATGCCTGGGAGATGACTATGGCTCACTCTCTTCCTCACGAAATTCACCCCAAACCCCCCATCATCAAGAACATGATCAATGTCCTCTTGTCCTACATTTGTCCAGGAATGTAGAGCTAGGTGTTTCTTCACTGTATTGTTTATTAGACAAAACTGTTTCTTCTTTTATAAGCTGTTTTGAATTGTGGCACAGCAAGAAGCTTGAAGGATTTAGGCAATGCCTCACCTCTCAATGCGCAATCCATCACAGACTGTCTTGATACATGCATTTGACGTGCGCAAGTTGCAGTATCTCTGAATGTTTCCAATATAATGCTCACAGACCAAGGTTTTAAAAAGTTTGTAAGGGTTTGGGGGCCCCGGCGTGTGGCCGAAGGATTCCGAGATTATGACCATGCTGCAAAAAATGGTGAGTAAGTTCGACGTTTCCTTGCTGGACTTGATCCTGGTTTACAAGCGTCATGAACTGGGTGCCACTGACATTGAGGAAGCACTTGTTGTGGCAAGTTGTTGTGAACGTGCTAGGATTGCTATACGTGCGGGCATGCCCGATTTACCCCGTTCTACTCAGTACAAGTTGGAGCGTCCCTGAAATCACCAACAACATGATTGATGGATATGAACATGGATCATGCCGACAGATTGATGGAAGCTGTTGAGTGCCTAACCAGCAGGATAGAGTGTCTACAGTCCGAAGTGAGAGACTTGAGGGCACACCGCCACGAGAGGGAGTATGGAGCTCGGAGCAACTCATCGACACAGATAAGGGATGGAGAAACACTGGAGGGACGTGTCGCTGTGATTGTGATGCACAGTGTTGCAGCTCAACCACCCCAGGGACTCATGGACATGAATGATCATGGACGGTCTCCAGGACGAGCTTCGGGCACTGACTACCATGGTAGGAGCTGGTCTCCACGGGAGTCACGACCCCAACACAGTGACGGAGATGCCTCACCCCAACGTCCTTTGACCAGAGATCCCCACAACGAGGAGCAGTGGCCAAGGCGTTGAGTAAGGTTCACATCCCCATCCAGACGATCACCAACCCCTTCACCCCTTCAGATGCAGGGAAACTGGCAGTGACTGGCGTCGAGACCCAGACTCCAGTCTTTCCATCAGAGGGTCAAGATAGTGAACTAATGAATGCATATTCAACTTCTATGACAGATGGCCGCTCGCTGGGTGAGTCATCATACTCGGGCCATGTTAAAGGACTGGTTTATGGTGTAGCAGTGAATGTAATGATGGACACAGAATCAAATGTATCTCTTATATCAGAAGACTTTTGAATGTTTGTTCCTGCAGGATCTAACACGACGTCTAAACACAGACACCGGTCACTTCCACCCCGAGTCTTATCCTTCGATTTGTGGAGAAAGATGAACAATCCAGAGTACGTTTGTGTCGTTTATTTGCCACTTCCAAAACAAAGAAAATAAAAGCTCCTTTAAGTTCTTAACGGGCACTCTCCTTCCAACAAATCACAAAATTGACAGTCCCGGACAGAATGGCCCCGAGCTGTAGGAAGCTCGATGTATTTAAGTCAATTTCCCCGCCCAGGAGGTCGGGTCTTCTGGCCAAATTGTTCTTTCAAGTTTCCAGTGTCACCGGTCCCCTGCTGAGACATGAAACTGACAACTTCTTATTTTCATAAGGCAAATAGACGTGCTTAGTTGGCTATGAATGTGTTATGTGAATGTGTGAAAAAATAATTGTTGAGAAGAAAATATTGTGAACTGTAGTTAATAAAGAGAATACGCTAAAATAAACAATCATGTCTGGAACAAAACGTAAATCAGTTAAAATAATTGAGAAAATAAAAAGAAGCATGATTAGAGAAAGTAAATGGAGAAAAGACAAAGAAAAGTTCAGAAGAGAGAAAATAAATAAATTACTACTTTGCAGAAATTGAAAACAATAACTCAAATGGTCGTCACATGCTTTTTTTTTAGTAGATACTGGAACGGAACAAACAGTAATCAGTGACATCAATTACAAAACAGCCTGAGAAAAAAACATAAGAGTAATGTCAGTAAATGGAATTGTAAGAATTAGCCCAATCAGTGAAAGACTGACTGTTCAGTTAAAACAACATTAAGCAATGCTTTTTGGTCCATTCCTTTAGAAAAAGAAAGTCGAGCATGGTTTGCTTTTACTTATAAGGAAGAGAAAAACTTAGTTGGACAAGATTACCACAAGAGTACACTGCAAGTACAATCATTTTCGGTCAAAACATTCAAGCGTGTCTCAGTAACTTTACTCCAAAGGAAGGAAAGTCAAATTTTGGTTTATGTAGATGACATCTTATTAGTAAACGAAAATCAAGACAAATGCAAAAAAGACACTCTCCAACTCCTTGAGTATTTGCATAAAACAGGTAACAAAGTAAGTGAAAACAAGTTACAACTTTGGAAAAAAGAAGTCAGATATTTGGAACATTTCTTAACTAAACAAGGTAGAACAGCGAACCAAGAAAGAAAGGAGCCAAACTTGTAAATAAGTATACATAGGCCCCGAAGCAAAAAAGGGGTTACCAAAATTATTGTTTAAATGTGCTGCAGTATTGAGTCATGGGTTAACTCTTGTCAAACAGGAGAGATGGTAGACCAGATAAATAGGATTTATAACACGTACAGGTTTTATTCCTTCTCGAAGAATTTTTGTAAGCAGTGTTTAATCTGCATCAGAAATAAGGAAAGAAGGAAAAACCCCCCTCCCCCCTCCCCCCCCACACACCCACACCTTCCCACCCCCCCCCCCCCCCCCCCCCCCCCCCCCCCCCCCCCCCCCCCCACAAAAAAAAAAAACAACCCACAACCCCCCCCCCCCGGGGAAAACGGGCCCCCCCTTTTTTTTTCCCCCCCAAAAAAAACGGGGGGTTTTTTTTTCCCCCTTTCCCCCCCCCCCCCCCCCCCCCCCCCAAAAAATTTTTCCCCCCCCCCCCCCCCCCCCCCCCCCCCCCCCCCCCCCCCCCCCCCCCCCCCCCCCCCCCCCCCCCCCCCCCCCCCCCCCCCCCCCCCCCAAAACAAAAAAAAAAAAAAAAAAAAAAAAAAACCCCCCCCCCCCCCCCCCCCCCCCCCCCAAAAAAAAAAAAAAAAAAAAAAAACCCACCCCCCCCCCCCCCCCCCCCCCCCCCCAAAAAAAACCCCCCCCCCACCCCCCCCCCCCCCCCCCCAAAAAAAAAAAAAAAAAAAAAAAAGCTTTGGTACTTCTTATAAGGGCAAATTGTCATTTGACATAGCTCAGATGGTAGAGTGGTTGCCTGCAGTCCAAAAGGTTGCAGGTTAAATCCCAGCTCCAGACAAGCTTGTGTCGTTGTGTCCCTGAGCAAGACACTTCACCCTGATTGCTCCTGATGGTGAACTTGGCGCAAGTGTGCATGCCTACTCACATCAGTATGTGTGAATGGTTGAATTTCCCCTCGCGGGACTAATAAGGGATTCTAAAAAGGTACAGAATCATGCAAGTCTACTTCCTATTCCAAATCATTCTGGTCTAAACTATTAGGTGTGACACGTAGAACGTGAGCCGAAAGGTCAGTCGCTACCAAATTAATCAGACGAAGATCTCAGAAACCAAGTGAAGTCTTAAATTTTGAACCATGTACAAGCAAAGTCTTGATTAAAATATTTGGGTTTAGTTAGCTGTCAAAACAGGCAAAAAGATGAATCAATCATGCATTGAGTGTATGGGCCCTAGACCCCCTGTTAAGAATTGTGCCATTTGAACATGTTCCCCAGAACTTTATGACAGAACTAATGACTAAAGATAACACCAAGCCTGAATGTAACAAATAAGAACCTTTCTTTCCAGTAACTTGGTTTGAGCGATCCAGACCCATCTTTAGCAGTGACATAGAGAGAAACCAGAACTTCACTTGTTTCAAAGGTTGCTATATAAAAGGATCAAAACACGGAGTCGCTTCCGTCGCTCAAACACGACCTCACTTCCATACCGGATCTTATACTTATTCGCAGCTTCGACTCAAAGAAAATACAAGCTTTTACGATCGACTGGACGCACTTTCTCCCGGCGAATTTACAGATCAATAGCCCCGGGAGAAAAGGTCCCGATCTGTAGAAACATCGCTATATTTAAGGCAAATTTCCCGCCCAGGGGGTCGTCCTTTCCGGCAAAATTGTTCTTTCAAGTTCCCTGTGCCACCGATCCCCCATTGAGAGACATCTTAATTAGTTTTCCTGTAATCTAATTATATAAATGTTTTCGGGCGGGGGTCACTTTCTCTTCCATCTTTCGCTCCCCCTTCTTGCTCCTTGCAGGTGAAGCTCTGGAAGCTTGACTGAGCCGCTGAAGTTGGCTGGTTGCGAGAGCTAGGGCGTTGCTGATGAGGCACCTCCATCGGCTGCTGATGAGGAGACATAATCTTCCTCCACCTCGATTGATGGAGTCTACTGACTCCTTCACGAAACATCTTAAGACATTGTTATTCGTGCAGGCTCTTCCCTGATTTTTCTGAGACTCCTGGGTTGTTTCCGGTGTTTTCTTGACCTTTTAAGTATATCTTTTATTGGGTATTGTTTTGAATGTTAAAGCGCTCTACAAATATAAACTACTTACTTACAAGTGTTGCAACTACACAGATCCGCCACTTACAAGTCTTGTTTATTTTGAGACAATCGTAGTACTGGAAAAATCTGACTTTTAAGTCTTGCAACTCATATAACAGACACTAAATGGGGTGATCACAGTCAAGCCATCAGACGTGTAATGACAGAACATAACTTTAGCCGTGAAGAAGAATGAAGAAATGTCCAAGAGAAAACCACTCTAGTAAAATTAAAGTAAACCAAAGTAAAATGATGAATCTTTCATTCAGGTTTCTTCAAATCGAAACATTTTTCTTCTTGTGTACGAAGCCCCCGATATCTTATATACATTATATATATATATATATCTTAAAGTTCATCAACTGTAATCTGCCATGTAATGATACTGGTCTCTGTGGCTTATGGTAAATATCAGTGGCTGAGACCCAGAAGAGCCTTGTTTTGATTCCTGTCTTGGCCTTTGGCATTGATATTTTCTTTTTATAATTGTGTTGCAGCTACAGCAGCAAACTTGCCATCCATTCACTTGATTATTTATGTCCAGTGTTGAGGCATTATTTATATATTTCGATATTTAGCCAACAACATAAAGTTGACAGTGAAAGAAAAAATCTGAAAGGGCTGTTTTCTTCAATCTCAGTGACCCGAGGCATCAGATGCCAGTAAACATGTATCACAGGTGCCAGCGGTTGTTCACCATCTTCACCTCAAAAATAATGATGTCTTTGAAACCAGGTGGATTAGTAAGTGTGTACAACTACTTTTGTTGGTAGACATTTGTCTTCCTAAAACTAAAGGTTTTGGAAGTTAAGTTGAGGTTAAATACGAACGGGATATAAAACTAATTTTTCATATCTTTCAAGAAAGAAATAATTTCATTCAATTGTTCAAATAAATAATGTAATGCTTTTAAAAAAAGTCTCAATCAATAAAAATGGGGGTTTGTGTGTTAAAAGTTTTTGTTTAATATATTTTACAGGTTCATGTGAAGATGCAGTGAAAGTGCAAGTGTTTCTAATAGAAAGCTTCAAAAAGCTATTATTTTAATACCATGGTAAACTGTTTTGTTACAATTAAATATATTGGAAGATATTATTTTCTGTATAATGAGGTACTATGAAGAAATGTGCGTGTGAGCTTTTTATTTAAGACAGCCAAGTATTTGTACTAAATTGTAATAAAGTTTTATATTTGCCCAACTTAACCTGTTTAGTTTCATCATTGTCAAGTTTTGTTTTGTTTCGACAAAGACTCCTGACTGGTTGACAATAACGTCACTGTCGCCCTCTAGTGAGCAGAGACGAGCATAAATGTCAGTTTTAGACACCGAGCTCTGTATATCCTTCTTTTCTCGCCGGGGCCGTTCTGGCTTGGCCGGTTCGGGTGTGGGGGTCCGGTGGGTGGGGCCTGTGGGTGCCTTGGGCCTGGTGGTGGTCACCGCTGGTGCCGCGATGGCCCCGTGCGCCGGCGGGGGGGTGGCCCGCTCCCGGGGGGTGTTTGATGGTGCGTGCTGGCGGGGGTGGCTGAGGTGGTGGATGGGGGGTTGCGCTGGGGGCGGTGCTGGGGCTGGGGGGTTGCTGGTCCCGCCGACGAGCCGTCGGGGGTGGGGCTGGGGCTGGCCGGGTGTTCTGGATGACCTTCCGGCCCCGATGGCTTCGCCTGGTCTGTGGTGGGGGGCCTGTCTTGGGGTGGGTGTCTGCTGCAGCGGTGGCTGTGGTCCTCTACCCGCTCTGTGTGGCATGTGCCGTGGTCGGGGGTTTGTCGCCCTTGGTCCTGGGGGTTCGTGGCCGGGCTGGTCGGTCTTTCGGGGGTTTCCCGGGGGGGGGGGCCGCATTGGGGGACGGCGGAGGCATTGGGCGGACCCATGTTACCGTAGTGACCATGTACCGCCCATGCAAGTGCTGCTGTCCCCCTGGGTGGTGCATGGTGGGTGGGGGCGGTGGCTGGGGGGTCAGTATGTGTGATGGGCGGGGCCTCGGCACCTTAGAGACCGTGGACTGCCCATCGAATACTGCTGGCCCCCCAAACTTCCCTCATGGGGAGGTGGGCTGCGGCTGTTGGGGACGGTCTACAGTTCAAAGACTGGGGGCCGTTCCCGGATGGCTGCGGCCCCATTGCCCCCGCCCTGCCCGCACAACCGTGGCCCCCCTGTGACCCGGGGGACCTGGGCCGGTGCCTGGCCATTGCTCCCCCGGGCTCATGCGGTGGCACTCAACCCGGCTACTGGCCGTGTCCGCAGGGTATTGGGGGGGGTTCCGCCGCCGCTGCTGTGGTGGGTCCCCATCTCCTTGACTCGGTCCCCCTGCTATGGACTTGTTGGCGGCCTGACGGTCTGGGGGTCCTCCGTCGCCCGGCCTGGCCCCGGGGCCCTATCCCCTGACTGGTTCTTCTGGCTGCCCCTCTGCCCCGGTATGCGCCTGGTGCCTCCCCCTCTCTGCTTCCTCGGTCGTCCTCGCCTGTGCTCGCCCTATCGCGCCCCCGGTGGTGGTCCGCCTTCTCGCTGATGTTTGGGGTCGGCTCTGGTGGTTATCTCGCCTGCCGGGTCCTGGTCTCCCGCGGGTTCCTGCCGCGGCTTGGGCCCCTGTGTCTGGATCTGCTGTGCTAGGTATGTGCCCTCTGGCCTGGCTATTTCAACCCCCCCCCCTCCCCTCTATATATCTTCACCCGTCACCGGAGTCTGTATACCTGTGTATTGTCTACATTTTTCCCAAACCCACACCTTTTTATTTCTCTCCCGGAGCCCCAGGGATCCACCTCCAGAGCTGTTGCTGATCCAGGGATCCACCTCCAGAGCTGCTGCTGATCCAGGATCTTCACCACGTCATCAGATCCCGAGTTCTCTCCAGCACCCCCATGGACCCTCCTACACTCTCCTCTTTTCTCTCACTATATCCTCCCTCACTCCTCTCCTTATCCATCTGTCTACCCCCCCATCCTTCCTCCCAGCCTTCCTTGCTCACTGTACAGTGTTTTGTTTCTTGCTCTTTGTTGAATTGCTGGGATCTATTTTTCCTTAATCAACTGTAGTCTTATTTCAACTGTATAGTGTCTTGAGATAACTTTGTTATGATAAGACACTTTAAATAAAATTGAATTGAATTGAATTGAAATGCTGCCTAATTCACCACACAGGGTCGCTATACTAATACATGCAGGGAAATAAGTGTAAAACTCAAGTGAAATGATCAAAACATCCTCTTATTTTATTGCCCCTACCAGGTGTCTTCGGACAAATACAACAACCACCTTAAAAAAAGTGTAAACTGAAGTTTCATTTAAATGAAGTACAGTTACATTAGTTACTCTAGTTATTACAATATCAAGGAGTTAAGACGTTCAACACTTCTCTGAGTCTTCTCTGTGTCTGAGGCTGCTGTGTATTCTTGAACTTGACCAGTTCTTTATTCTCGTAATGGAGCTCACTCCTGACATCGAGTTGACAAACCAGTTTGTGATAGTGTGTACTGCATGAATTCTGAATACAAATACTTCTTTTCATGCCACTCCTGCCCCCAAACTCAGAATTAAACAGCCTAATAGTATGATGATTGTCCTTGAGTCCTTGAGTCTATTAGTTTTTCATCTGGGAAGGAGCATTCATGCTCCATCTGCTTCTCTGCTCACTGATAACAGTGTTCAGAGGATGACTGTCATCATTCATGATGGACAGTAGTTTGTCCAGGGATCTCCTCTCTGCAACTGTCACCAGTGAGTCCAGCTTCATGCCAACCACAGAGACACATTCCCACCCCGACGAACCACATCATAAAAACAGGACACTGGCCACCACAGACTAGTAGAAAATGCAGAGCAGTTTCCTGCAGATGTTAAATGATCGGAGCCTCCTCAGAAAGTACAGTCTACTCTGAACTTTCTTATACACATGGTCTGTGTTGACCAGGACCATTCCAGTTTACTGTCCAGCCACAAGCCGAGGTACTTATAGTTTTCAACTATTTTCCCTGAGATGTTTGAGGACCAGCCGCTCCAGTGTCTTTATCAGCTGTGAAGTCAGTCCCGCCGGTCAGTAATTGTTCAGCTCGCTCGGCCAGATCTTTTTTTGGACTGGAACGATGCAGGAAATCTTCCACAGGGTTGGTACGGTTATGTCCCGTGTGTCTTTCTTGGTGTTTCCTGTTTTTATTTTGAAACCTACTCCCTTCTGTGTCTGTGAGTTTCCTTTCCGGTCCCTCCCCCTTCTGATTGTTATTGTCTCCACCTGTCTTGTGTTCTCCCGTTCTGCAGCTGCCAGTGATTGCTGGCACCCTTCTTATTCTGCTCACTCTCCCTCAGTCTTTGTCGGTTTGTCACACTCGCTGTCCCGTTTTTTTTTTTTCTTCTAGTTTTTGCTTCAAACAATAGACTCCTGTTTTTGAGATTGCTTTGCCTTCCGGGTTTTGATTGGTACGTTTTCTCGTTTTTCTGTCTGCCTGTGCCCTTGACCTGTTTTTCGGATATTGTACCTGTTTGCTGTATTTTCCTGGACTACCTGTGACGATCCCCCTGCCTGCTCCTAATAAAACTGTCAAGTTTGACGAACACTTTCTGCTCCTGGGTTTCCTTCCGCACCATGACAGAACAAACCAACCAAAAATGAACCAAGCGAAAAGTCCGAGTCCGGCGCGACTTACCGTGAGCAAGTCGTGAGTAACACTTCTTCCCTCGCCAGGCTGAGGTACGGCATAGAGGCTATGGCCACCCGGCACGTTTCCCAGCAGCAGACACTGGGTCATCAAGTGGCCACCATGGCGGCACAGATCCAAGCTCTGGGCGAACAGATGGATGTGCTCTCCGTCCAGTTCCTGCCCCCCGGGCCTGCCTCGCTGCCGGGACTTCCACGACACCAGCGACATTGTCGCCGCTGCCCGGTGAGTCAGACACCGCCGCTGCACCATCCACTGGCGCACTCAACCGCCTGTCCCTTTTCTCCGGTGAAGTGAGTGGATTCCTCTTTAAGTGCAGCCTGCACTTTGAACTGAACTCTGCTGCTTTCCCGACCGAACGCACCAGAGTAGCAAACATCATTTCTCTGTTGTGCGGAGGCCTGGGCCACGACTGAGTGGAAACGACGGTCGGCCAGCTGTGACTCCGTGGAGGAGTTCACCACGGCCCTGGAGCTCATTTTTTATCGCGGCCCTCTGGGTCGAGAGTCAGCTCGATCTCTCCTCCGACTGAACCAAGGGGCACAGCACGTGTCGGACTTTGCCATCCATTTCCGCATCACGGCAGCGGAGAGCAACTGGCCCGACTCCACGCTCGCTGAGGTCTTCATCGAGGCCCTCGCTCCCCGGATCCGGGTCCACCTCATCCTGCTGTCGCTGCCGGGGACCATGGACGAGATGATTGAGCTGGTCACCCGCATCGAGATTCGTCAACGCGCCAAGGAGTCCCGGGGTCCGTCACCACTTCTGCGCCACGAGAGAAAGAGGCGCATGGAGGAGCATAGCTGCCTGTACTGCAGGGCCGAGGGACACCCTGCCAGGAGCTGTCAGGTAAAGAAGAAGAGGGTCAGGACGGGTCCGGTGTTGATACAAATTCTGTCCCCCCACTTCCTACGTGATGACGTCACACACGGCATATGCGAACGTCTCTTTAAAATATTTTTTATGGGTTAAAGAAACGTCAACAGAACGTTTACATGATACTTTTTACCACAAAAAAACATTTATATTGACAAAAAGAAGATCTTCGTCAACATAATCACTTTCCGTTCTTTCATTTCCTGGTCTGACGACACACGTGACTTTGAGACCAACGGAAGCTGTTTTACTAATAATAAAGCACAACTGTACAATGCAATACAAACATTCGAGTTCCGAAATAATTCGCTTTTCAAATAAAAAAAGTTAGAATATTCATTTCAATAACTTGTCTGTAGTTCGGATCATGTCCACCTCAGTAATTATTTAGGTTTCATTTAGATTTAAAAAAAAAAAAAATCAATTATTAAATGTACATATGCCCACTTTATTGAACAAGTCATTTTATTTTTATTTGTTCCATTTGTATAATGTATGCAATAAAAAAATATATTGTGTTTTTTTTTTTTTAACAGTACTGGCAAACATTTTCCAATTTTCATATTGAGATTTGTTCTCTAAACATAATACTGTTGGAATATACCCTCCTATATTGCTTTTTGTTCTCACTTGTAAACGGGCTTGTAGAACAATGGGGAAACATGTTTAGGCTGATTATTCCAGTTGCATAATACGTACAATTCTACAGTTAAGTCTGTTTATTAACACTGCAACACAAACAATTAATGACAGAAACAATGATAAAATGACAACATTTAATAATTAGGGCCTTTCAGTATATTCATGAGCATGTGGCCTCTAGGTCACAATACTCAACAAACAGTAATAAACTGTCTGATGAAAATACAAGCTTTCAATTTTATTTAAAGTGTCTTATCATTACATTATCTCAAGACACTTTACAGTTGAAGTAAGACTATAGTTGATTTAGGATAAACGGATCCCAGCAATTCAACAATGAGCAAGAAGCGAAACACTGTACAGTGAGCTGTGGCGAGGAAAAACCTTTTAGAAGGCAGAAACCTCAAGCAGAACCTGACTCTTTGTTGACGGCCTCCTGCTTGAGATTAATGACGTGAAGCATCAACTATGTTTTTCTCTTTGTAATACCTGTTTTTCAGAGCAACATAATAGGAATTACAATTACCTCCCGTATGAGACACCTGTCAGCCTTTTCAGTCCGAACCTTTAAACGATAACAGTTTTAGTGAATCAATGTGCAGAAAAACAAAAGTTGAATGCAAGTCACTTTTCCATTATCTTGCTTACCATGTGCATCTTCTTTTGGGACTTTGGGACCCTGTATATTGGTTTCAGTGTCCCTTGAAGTAGAACTCTGGCTTCATTGGTCCAGTATGCAAATCTTCGTCCATGGCTTTAAATTTTGATAGAGAGCAGAGATAGTGGAAATAGGGTTAATTTATTGAAATTTTAGGAAAAAAAAAAAAAGGTATTCAGTCTTACCCTTTAGTCTCAAATCTTTGCATCAGGGTTATACACCACCACTTTCTGAGACAATACATTAAAAGCTGAGTGCCGTTATAGAAGGTCCTTCATCCCAACTGGTGTCAGGATATTTAACTCTTTACTTTAAATATCCTGATGTTAATCCGTAGTGTGTTTTTTCTTCTCGTGTGTTTTTATTTTTTGTTTTTATTTTATTTTATTTTTATTTTATTTTATTTTATTCTGTTAATAGTGTTAATTTTCTAATATTGTAAATAATTTGTATATTTTAAAGATCGTTTTATTTTATTTTATTTTATTATCTCTTTTATTATTTCTTTTTTTCCTTGCACTTTATTTTCATTGTCCTGCTGCTGCTGTTGTAAAAGTGTGTTTCCCCTCTGGGGATGAATAAACGTTTTCTATTTTCTATTCTATTCTATTCTGTTGTTGGGGGTTATACAATAAAATACTAGTGACGCAAGAAATGCACCTCTAGATCTCGTCCAAACTTTGTTGTCCACTGGCCAGGAGCAATGTGTTGAACAAGGTTACTGTAATTATTACAAGAAATAAAAGTTATAAAAAAGTCAATAGAATGCAAAAAATATAACACAACTTATGTAAGCCTTTGAAACGAGGCATCTATTAAGGCCAGGGCAGTATTTATCCTATGTATGACTTTATATTTATAAAGTTATGAATTATTGTAATTCTTTAAAATTGACATGCAAAGCAAGCCACTGAACAGGGCTTCAGTAAGTTTACAAAACCTAATAATGCTCTGGTAGGAACTGTCACCAAACCCATCAGGTTTAATGGAGTCAAGAAAGAAAATCTCTTTCTTTGCTCGGTTCAGGACCTGAAATCATTGTGAGAAACAAATGGAATTTCATGCATTCTGAAGCATTTAGGTAGTATTTAGCAAGTAATAAGTATAGCAGGATTACAATAAGATTAATTAATACATTTTTAAAATGACTCACTGTGAGCAAATAGGGATCTGCTCTCCCTGTCTGCCGGCTCCAGGCAGGAATGACAATCATATATTTTAAAGACAGATCATTCTATAATTGTAACAGAATTAGATATATCATGTCACAGTTAAAAACAGGACTGTGGATAACTTACAGGTAATGTACTTTTTCCTATCTATGGGGTTGGCACCACATACAAATCCATAACATGGACATTTTTCCGCTGTTGATTAAACACACATTCAGTATTTATGCTGCTTAAAAAATAAAAATAAGAAAACAAAAAGGCGAAAAGTATTAAGTGGCCTATGTCTTTCTCAATGAGAGTGGAAAAACCGACCATGACGTCGAGCAGCTTCCTCAACAAGCTTAAAGCATGCATTTCCAATCTGTCACAGGGTAAAGAAAAAACAAGTGATGCATTTGTCAAGAATGCAATACAATTTTAAAGTTCACCTACATTGGCTTCCAAACATTGAGGAAGGCCCAAGTTCCAAATGTCCTCTCTGGTAAGGCACATGGATTGGTCCCGTGTGAACAATACCAGGCGTAGAACATCATTGTAGCAGTAATACAACTGGCCACCTTTTAGATAAAAATAGATAGTAAATGAGTTAAGGTGAATATTAACAAATGTCACCATTTTCTCATACATATACAATAAAAAAGCAATCAGATAAAACTTTTTGGGTGAATTGGAAATATTTTCCCTACATGTATATTTGTTTATTAAAAAAACAAAAATTAAACATATGTTAAAATCATTTTCTCATTCATATACAATAAAAAAACAATCAGATAAAAACTTTTTGGGTGAATTAGAAAGATTTTCACTACATTTATATTTGTTTATTAGAAAAACAAAATTAAACATATATTAAAATCAATGGCTCATTCATATACAATAAAAAGCAATCAGATAAACCTTTTAAGGGTGGTTAACTAAGATGTCCACTAAATTTGCATTTATTTATTAGAAAAAAAAAATGCAGATAACTTAAAATCTAGACTTTAAGATGCATATAATTAGTGTTTACCTTTGATGGTGTAGTTCTTTGCTGCTCCTAATTATCCTCCTTCTGTTCTTAGGATTATCACAGTCAAGAGTAAGGTTGTTGTAGTCGTTATAGAGCAAGAAATGGCGAACTTCATCGTGAAAGTTTTCCATTTTTCGTTCGGTACTTGATCACTTAAAAGTAATCAAGCGGGAAGAATTTTGTGATGATTGTGATTATGTTGTCGAAGATCGTCTTTTTGCCAATACAAATGTTTTATGTGTGGTAAAAAGTATCATGTAAACGTTCTGTTGACGTTTCTTTAACCCATAAAAAATATTTTAAAGAGACGTTCGCATATGCTGCGTGTGATGTCATCACGTAGGAAGTGGGGGGGACAGAATTTGTAGGGGGACCAAATATGTACCTACACCGGCACCACCATCTCCTCGTCCCTCACGTCCCACCATTTCTGTGACTCTGAGCCGGTGCAGGCACACCTGGTCCGTACTCGCGTTCATCGATTCAGGAGCTGACAGCAACTTCGTCTCAGTGACGCTGGTGAGTCGACACGACATCCCTCTCCAGCGGCAACCACGTCCCATCCCGGTCCAAGCTCTCCACGGCCACGTCCTGAGACGAGTGGAGCAGTGCACCGTACCGGTCTGTCTCTATTTCGCCTAACCTCGTCACTGATCTCTCCTGCGTCCCGCGTGAGTACCATGACCTGAGGGAGGTGTTTTCTAAGACTCCCTCCTCATCGGTCCTATGATTGCGCGATTGAACTCTTACCCGGTGCTGAGCCGCAACTAGGGCGCTTGTACTCCCTCTCCCTCCCTGAGACTGAGGCCATGAACACTTATATTTCTGAGTCATCGGCGACAGGCATCATTCGCCCCTCTTCTTCCCCAGCTGGCGCAGGTTTCTTCTTTGTAGTCAAGAAGGACGGGTCCCTCAGACCATGGGTTGATTACCGCTCGCTTAATAACATCATTATTAAGAACCGCTATCCCCTCCTGTTAATGTCATCTGCGTTTGAGACTCTTAAAGGGGCCACCGTTCACCAAATTAGACTTGCGCAATGGCTATCATCTCGTTCGCATTCGCCAGGGCGACGAATGGAAAACTGCTTTTAATACTCCTTCCGGACATTACGAGTATTTAGTCATGCCGTTCGGCTTAACTAATGGCCGTGCGGTTTTTCAGGCCTTGGTGAACGACGTCTTACGGGAGTTCCTTAACCAGTTTGTTTTCGTTTATTCGTTCACCCCACTTTCCACGTTTTTAAAGGTTAAACCCGCTAGAGTGTCCCCGCTGGTTCCGGCCTCTAAACCTCCTACCCCTCCTAGGGTGGTTGAGGGTGAGAAGGTGTTCACGGTATGGAAGATCCTTGACTCTCGGCGGGTTTGGATTGGCCGGGTTACGGGTCTGAGGAGTGTTCCTGGGAGCCCACTCGGAACATTCTCGACCCCGCCTGATTTAGGAATACAATGCTCGGAATAAGAGAGACATTCCATCACCCAAGACCCATAGCTAATACTATTTACGTTGTATTATTGTTGTCTCTGTATTGTCTTATTCTGTGTTTTGTTTTTTGTTCTGGGTTTTTTATCTCTCCTGCCTGTTTGTTCCGTGTTCCCTGTGTCCTCCTCTCGTCAGCTACATGGAGGGCTTCCTCCGAAGTACATCACGTACCTGAAGTGAGTATATGTTGGGAAGCGGTTGTGTGGAGCGGGGGATACAAAAAAGATGGGGCAGGTTCTGTAGCGGGTTGCAGTGAGGGTCAGGTGACCTGCTCACACCTGTTGAAAGAGTTCCCTGTTCAGCTTCTCCTCCAACCTCCTTCTGTAGGTGTCTTTTGCTAGATAGATGGATCTAGATTTTATTTTTGCCGATTGTGAATTAGTGATGAAAATCTAATTTCCAGTCACTGTATCCCTGCACCACATAATACATTTTCTTTATTTAAAAGCAATAAAGAAAAACACGCAGACCAAAACAATCAAGGATTAAATCGTTTTAATTCATATGTTAAGAAGTGCAAGTGAAAATAGGAAACGTGTAAATGTTGCAGTTGGTTTACACAAAATGTCAATGTCAATAACTAGTGTTCAAGGAAACATATTAGGATTTTCCACTTCATCGAGCATCAGAGACAGCGCTTAGATGTTTCCTGTCACATTGGTGTCATGCTATTGATTTTTGGACGCCACACCCTGTGCTTGTTTTTAATCTTATAATTATCTAAATTGTACTAAAGTTAAATATTTGCTCAACTTAACCTGTTTAGCTTCATCAAAGGATTAAAGGCGCCGACAAGGACGGCTGCCTCTTCCAGTAGCTCCGCAGCAATTTCTATAATTTTCTGTTTTTTATAAAAAAAAAATGTTGCTATAATTTTTTAAATGGATACTTTTGAACATGGGGAGAATCGTCTTGATTACTCAAGAGAGGATCTACTGTCGCTGAAGTCAATGGCACGGGCTGGAGATCGCCACGAGATCCCGATCGAACTTCAGCGCCGTTACAGAGGCTGTCGGGCAGGGAAGAGACTAAAGGCTAAGCTAACGGACAATCGGAGACGTCACAGACCAACGATCCCAACGATCACGATGGGGAACGTCAATTCACTGACGAATAAGATGGACGAGCTGTCTGCCCTCAACAACCAGCGGATCTACAGAGAGAGCAGCTTGTTGATCTTCACGGAGATGTGGCTCACTCAACTGACTCCGGACTCACACGTGGACCTGCCTGGTTTCAGCACCGTCAGAGCGGACAGAGACGCAGACGCCTGTGGGAAGCGCAGAGGAGGAGGTCTGATCATGTACATGAATAAACGCTGGTGTAGCCCGGGACACGTTACTGTAAAGAAAGTCTCTTGTTGTCAAGATTTAGAACTGTTGGCTGTCAGCATGCGTCCATATTGTCTACCGCGTGAGTTCAGTCACGTGATCGCGCTGTGTGTCTACATTCCTCCGAGCGCTGCGGCTGCATCTGCCTGTGAGAAGATCCACACAATGACAGCTCGACTTCAGAATCAACATCCTGACGCGTTTATCATCATCTCTGGAGACTTTAATCATGCCAACCTGGACTCTACTCTGCCTACTTTCCATCAGGCTGTGGATTGTCCCACCAGGAATAACAGGACAATTGACCTTCTTTATTCCAACTTGAAGGACGCCTACAGAGCCAAACCTCTTCCTCCACTTGGAAGGTCCGATCACAACCTGGTCCACCTTCAGTCACAGTACATTCCTCTGGTGCAGAGACAGACTGTGACCACTAAGACAATCAGAAAGTGGACACCAGCTGTGGAGGATGCCATCAGAGAATGCTTTGAAACAACAGACTGGGATGTGCTGCTGAGGTCTCATGGTGAGGACATCGAGGGTCAGACACACTGCTTTGACATCGGCGGCCCTGCTAAGACGGTCTGCTGTTACCCTAATAATAAACCGTGGGTAACAAAGGAGGTCAAGGATGTCCTTAACAGGAAGAAAGTGGCATTCAGGAGCAGAGACAGGGACGCCATGAGATCAGCTCAGCAGGAGGTGAAGCGATGCTTAAAGGAGGCAAAGGACACCTACAGGAGGAGGTTGGAGGAGAAGCTGAGCCGAGAAGAAATAAGAGAGGTCTGGGATGGTGTTAAAACCATCACTGGACACAAGACCAAGGCCTCTCTGACTGCAGTGGACACGGTGGAGGAGGCAAATGGTCTGAACAACTTTTTCAACAGCTTTGAGCAGGTCACCTCACCCTCACTGCTGCCCGCCTCAGGACCTGCCCCACCTTCTTTTGCCCCCCTCAGCTCCACACAACCACTTCCCAGCTTCACCTCACTCCAGGTACAGGATGTACTTCGGAGGATTCGTCCAGGGAAGGCTGCTGGTCCCGATAAGGTGTCTGCTCGACTGCTAAAGACCTGCGCTGCTGAACTAGCTGAGACACTCCAGCATGTCTTCAGCCTCAGTCTACGGCTGGGGAAAGTACCAACTCTGTGGAAGACTTCCTGTATCGTTCCAGTCCCTTAAAAGACCCGACCGAGTGTGCTGAACGATTACAGACCGGTGGCACTGACTTCGCAGCTGATGAAGACACTGGAGCGGCTGGTCCTCAAACATCTCAGGCCACAAGTCCAGCACGCGCAAGACCCCCTGCAGTTTGCCTACCAACCAGCAGTTGGTGTGGAAGATGCCATCCTTCACCTCCTGCATCGGACCTACTCCCACTTGGATAAAGGAAGCGGTTCAGTGAGAATCCTGTTCCTGGACTTTTCTAGTGCCTACAACACTATCCAACCCACTCTGCTGCAGGACAAACTGACTAAGATGCATGTGGACCCTGGTCTGGTCTCCTGGATTACGGACTATCTTACTGATTGACCACAGTATGTCAGGCTGAAGGACATCAAGTCTGACACTGTGGTGTGCAGTATAGGAGCACCTCAGGGGACAGTACTGGCCCCTCTCCTCTTCACCATCTACACTTCGGGCTTCTGCTACAACTCAGAGCTGAGTCTCGTCCAGAAGTATGCTGACGACACTGCCATTGTTGGATGCATCAGGGACAACAGCGAAGACGAGTACAGGAGTCTGATACGTGACTTTGTGGACTGGAGTGAGAGGAACCACTTGCAGCTGAACACCTCAAAGACCAAGGAGCTGGTCTTGGACTTCGGGAGGTCCAGGACAAAGCCACATGGGGGGGGGGGGGGGGGGGGGGAAAGGGGGGGGCCCCCAAAAAAGGGGGCCTTTGTGGGTGGGGGGGGGGCCAGTGTCATGTTCTATGCTGTGGTGTGTTGGGGTGGAAATGTGTCCAAGAGGAGTGTCAACAGGTTGGACAGGTTGATCAGGAGGGCTGGCTCTGTGGTTGGAATGAAGCTGGACTCACTGGTGACAGTTGCTGAGAGGAGATCATTGAACAAACTACTGTCCATCATGGATGATGACAGTAATCCTCTGAGCACTGTCATCAGTGAGCAGAGAAGCAGAATGAGTGCACAAATGCTCCTACCCAGGTGCAAAACAAATAGACTCAGGGACTCATTCATCCCTCGGGCTATTAAATTGTACAATTCTGAGTTCGGGGGCAGCAGTGGAGTGAGAGTATCTGGATGTTCTGTTCCATGTTAGTCTTTGTATCCTTTATCTTTGTTGTTTTTCTTTCCTTGACCTATGTTCTTTGTCTTTGTCTTAAGACTTAGATTGTGTCATCTTGTTCTTCCTCTTATGTTCTTCTTCTTATTTTATTTTTTATGTATTATTATTATTATTATTATTATTATTTTTTTATTGTTTATGAAAAATTGCTGGCTATTGGTAAAAAACAATTTCCCGAAGGAGACCTCCTGAGGGATCAATAAAGTTTTACCTTACCTTACCTTACCTTACCTTACCTTATCATTTTGTAAAAACTAAACTGCTTCAAGGTGACAGATTCCCTGATGACCGTTTACTAAAGTTAACTCATTTGGATAAAGGGTGTGTTGTGGGTCACATCAATGGATATGAATGCATCACATTTATGTTTTTAAATCAATATATGATAACTCAGGGCTTCCTCTGACTTACATGTTAATTAAGTTAATTTGCTATTATATTAGTCATATTTCTATTGTTGTTGTTCTTTGTTTGAATTTTTCATGTCGGCTGCTCTGTGTTAGAAACTGAATTTAAATAAGATAAAACAGAAAAAAACTTTACTTTTTCAGTTAAGTGTTTCGATTTTCCATTTTTTCACAAGCACACACACACAAGCATATTTGTAAGTTTTGGTGTGTTACTCATAGTGGAACTTTTTGATTTTTTTTTTTTTTTTACCCTCGACTTGATGTTGTTGGCTTAATAGCAAAATATAAAAATAATGCCTCAACACTGAACAAAAATAATCAAGTGAATGGATGACACGTTTGCTGCTGTAGCTGCAACACAATTATATATAAAAAAAAGAAGAAAAAAAGCCCAAGACAGGAATCAAACCAGACTCTTCTGGGTCTCAGACACTGATATTTACCATAAGCCACAGAGACCAGTATCATTACATGGCAGATTACAGTTGATAAACTTTAAAATATCGGGGTCTTTGTAAACAAGATAGAAAACGTTTAGATTTGTCGAAACCTGAATAAAAGATTTATCATTTTATTTTCATTTTACTGAGTGTTTTTTTTTTTAATATGTCGAGCTTTCTACAGCTCGGGGCCATTCTGTCCTGTACTGTCAATTTGTAAAGTTGCAGGAAGAAGGGTGCCTGGTCGATCGTTAAGGAAGCTTGTATTTCTTTTGCTTGAAAGTGTTAAATAAACGACACGATCATACTCTGGATTGTTAATCTTTCTCCAAAAAGAAGGATAAGACCCGGGACGGAAGTGAGCGGTGTCTGTGCGCGGACGTCGTGTTCGACTCTTTTCAAGGCTGAGAAAGCTATATTGAAATGAAGTTTTCAAGCTTGTTTTGTGGGAGTTGAGTGAAAAACGTTGAGAGTAGACTTGACCTGCAACTGTCTGCTCCATTAGCAAGTTGGAAGCCCCGGTCAATCAAATTTGATAGTAATCACAGGTTTATTGTCATGCAGTGTGTATCAAACCTCTAGGGTTCTACAAATACCCACATTCCTGTCCCACAATACCCACAAACAAGTCTAAAAACAATATCTGAACGTCAATTTCCTTACAACACTTTCAAAAGATAGTGAAAATACACAGTTAAATCACACTCAATATGCACAGTAACATGAATCAAATATTCTCAGTAAGACAGATGTAGTAGATTCCTTTTCATTCCCCAGTTTAACTGGGAATGAAAAGGAAATTTAGCTGATTCTTTGAGGGCAAATGTAGGACAAGAGGACATCGATCATATTCTTGATGATTGGAGGTTTGGGATGAATATCATGAGGAAGAGAGTGAGCCAGAACCATCTCCCAGGCATCCACCCAGCGCACATTGACATCTTTGAACACCGCTCTGAGGATCTTGTCTCGCTCATATCCGTAAAAGTCGCTGTTAGTCCATGCAATAACACGTGTTAAATGTCTGAGGGTGGCTGTCCTAATAATAACCAGAGTCTCTGGAGATCTATTCTGGAGTCGGATCACAGCGCTACGGATGCTCTGGAGTCTTCGGATGTAGATTTCATTGGGAAATGTGCTGAAGTGAGCCCACACACCAAAAATCACAACAGTGGTTGATCCTCCAATCAGGTTGTCCAGTTCGTTGGCGACATAGCGAAACTCAGCAACAGGGAGTGGGGTGAAGCGCAGAGGAGGGCCATGAACCCGAAACCTCAGTATAATTCTTTTCCTGTAATCAACCTTCATAAAAGGGCCGACTTTTGCCAAACTGTTAAAGTTAGCAGACACAAGGTCTACAAAAAAAAGAGATGATAAAGTCATTGATAATGTTATGTTCGCCAACACAAAGACATACATACATTATTGAGAAATGGTATCGTGATCTTTACCTGGCAAACTTCTTTCCATGAATTCAAACCATTGCCTGATAGTGGAGTCTCCGTAGAAGTACAGCATTTTGTTCTGCAGACATTCACCGATGGATGTGGAAGACTTGAAATGCTGAATTGGGGCGCCGGTCAATGTTTGCCACACACCCTTGAAGTAGTAACCAGGCTTGCTAAACTCTTGACTGCTATTCACTCCTTTTTTGACAAAGAGAGAAAGTAAAATACTCAGACCACAATAATATAAAAAAGTTTTCTTCTCAAATAATGTAAATTTTCAAGACATGTAAAAGTGTCACCTTTCATTTTTGGTAAGACATCCACACTTGCTATTCCAGAGGGAGGAATAGGAACTTTCATGTTGATTTTCCTGTGAAGGAAAAGGCAGTTAGGAAAGAAAAAAAACATAACCGGCCAAACTACGTTGCAAAGAAATCAGTGGTAAAAAAAAAAAAAAAAGTGTGCGTTCTATAACTATAATTGCAGCTGTCAAATTTTTAACAAAAAGGTCAAATTATTATATTGATAATTGTTTTTTATTTTGGTAGTCACACCTCAATTACAGTAACATCAGTAAATATTTAATTCAAAGTGATAGTTCACCCCAAATTCCAACTTCAAACTTATTTTTTAGCGTTATAGACAGAAATGTACATCCATTTTAATAAGTGAAAATTCTTCTCATGTTGATGCTTCAATATAAGATGGACGTTATAGACGAGCAATATGAAGGTTACTGGATGTTTTTTGTCAATAACTCTAAAAAGTGCGGGATTTCTCTTTGTAACTGTAGTTACTGTAGTTCACTTTGGGTGAACTACAATAACCCTTTAATATTGTAAACCTGGTTTCCTTTTGCTGAGAGTTTCGTGTCAGGTTAGGAATCTGACTTATAGCTGTGAACTTAAAGAGTAGACATCAGGAACAGAAATGATTTTGAAGTCACAACTATTTTGCTTGCAAGAAGAGTAATACAGAACCTTCTGAAAGAATCAACAATTTCACTCCGAAGTTCGAAATATTTTGGTGTAGCCTTTCATCGTAGGTTATTGATTATTCCAGAAAACAGAACATAGTTTACAAATCGGTAAAACACAGACTAGAATGAATAAAAGTGTTTTTAAATGCAGCATACGTAAACAAGGTATTTTTGCTCTAATTACCAATGATTAACACAAATACCTGTGGTTGAGCAAATGTAATTGTGATGAGCTTTGTGTGGGTAAATTCTGCTAAAGCTAATATTATTATTTTTATAATATTCTTATTTTACAGAAAGTAATGTATTACTGTTTACTAGAACCTTTGGTTTATTCTTAATTTGTGTTTAAATACAAATAGCTAAAGATGAAAACTGTTGAATACCAAGGAAAAATCTTTATAAGATAATGAACAAAATCATCTGCGTCTGAACCCTTCAACTCTTCTCCACGAGTCAGTCCAGTGTGACTGAAACGCCCTCAGCCTGTTATAATTTAAGCAGTCAAGCACAAGCAATGAACAAATAAATACCTGTGGTTGAGAAAATGTACACAGTATTTTTCCATCACTTCTTTTTGTAGTTTTAATAGACTTAATATATAATGTAAGCACTGTTTTCTACATAACAACATTTTTATTTTGTGAACAATTGTTTGAGGGAATATGAATGTGTATAATCTTTATTGACAAACTTTATCACGTTTATACTT
>JACEEU010000956.1:0-26383 GCA_016630915.1 Callionymus lyra
CGTTCATGGACCAATTCAAACTAGGAGATAAAATAACAGCTTTAATTAAAAGTGATCAATGTGGTGTTCAAAAGATGCTGAGACGAGGGAGACGGCAGCGTAAAGAACTGACTGGATATAAAAAGGACAAAACATTCCAGAGGTATCAAAGGCAGATGCTCCAAACTTGACAAATATGTTCTGAAATACTTTTATTTTCATCCAGTTGTTTTTCTGCTGGATTAAAAAAAAGCCATGAATTCCTAAAGTGACATTCAACTGAAGAAATGAAGATCTGAGTCACTGTAGTCCGAGCATATATTTTACATGTGGACACTCGAAATATCCCTTAAAACACAGAAAAGCATAAAATTCCTGTTTATTAAACTTCCTTTTCCT
This sequence comes from Callionymus lyra, assembly GCA_016630915.1. Taxonomy (NCBI): domain Eukaryota; kingdom Metazoa; phylum Chordata; class Actinopteri; order Syngnathiformes; family Callionymidae; genus Callionymus; species Callionymus lyra. The sequence continues at coordinate 379 of JACEEU010000956.1, forward strand.
TTTCGCTTTGCTTTACCAGGGGATCCACCATTAGGACATAAAACCAGGAATCCCCAAATTTGGATACTATACGTATACGCCATACTTAAATTAATGCTAAAAGATAATCAAAATATAAAGTATAAACTACTCGCTTTGTCTAAGAGCTTAAACGTTTGAATACACATTCACCATCAACATTCCACTCAGACTGATTCACTGTTTCAAGACAAGCTTGGAACAGAATTAGAGACACGACACCGGTTATTTAAAACGTCTGTTTGTCTGCCCTTTCACACCTTGGGTCGTGGATCAAAGAACGAAGCAAGACACACAAGGGGGGGCTGGAAGACAGAAGCCCCCACCAGAGAACTTTTGAATGATAGATTTCAAGAGGGCAAGTCAGGATGTTTTCTCAGCGGGTGATCGGGACAAAAGGAACTTGAAAGAACCAGTTTAGCCGGAAAGGGAAGACCTCCCGCCCCGGAAATTTGCCTTAAATATCGCGATGTTTCTACAGCTCGGGACATTTTCTCCGGGACTATTGACCTGTACAGTCGCCGAGAGGAAGTGTGTACGCTCGTGATCGTAAAGCTTGTATTTTGTTTGACTTGAAGCGGCGAATAAACGACCCGTGACACACTTTCAATTGTCCATTTTTCTCCACGATGCGAAGCATAAGAACCGGTTATGGAGCGACGGAACGGACTCCTGTTTTGAATGTTTTAGTTTCGATGATTTTATTCCTCTGTAACAAAAACACACAAACACTTGACTCGTCTGCTTCTCACTTCTCGCAGTTCATCCAATGAATCTAGAGCCGAACGGACCAATATTTAACTTTACACATATTATCAATCCTTCAATCATTCTCAGTCTCACCATAAACATTCACAACATTCTCACACATGCGCACATACATTACATACTTCCAATTTAAATACTATAACTTGTCTCGGGTAACGCACAAACTCAGACGCCTCTTGTCAGCCTAACACACGAACAACTATCACACTTTCCGCGTATCACTGACGTCACCATTTGTGTCACTCTTGTTAACTTTCTAGTACTTTCACCCTCCTGTAAACAGAACAAAACACTTGACTCGTCTGCTTCCCACATGCTCGCCGTTCGTTGAATGAATCTAGAGCCGAACGGAGCCAAAAAGACCCAAAGCTCCCCAAAGTGCCTCCTAGAGTTTTACTCCCTGTTCTTGTCTTAAAATATAAATATAATTGTTCTGCACACATGAATGATACAAATGAACAAAACCCACACAATAAAGAAAAATAAATAAATAATAAATATAAAGGGGTGCTCTTTCAATATTTGCTCCACACTTGCATGATCGATGATACACAGTGAAAAACCATGACGCTTGACAAATCACAGCAGAGTGGGAGGGGTTGGGGTAAACAGGATTTCATCTCCAGAAAGAAAGTGTTTTCAGTGGGCAGGGCTTAAGCACATTTTGTAATGTAGATATTTCAATGAAAAGAGCGTTTTGTACAAACAGACACTGATGGTACAATAGAGATCCAAGATCAATTTAAGAGAAACTCAAATCGACACTTTGGTTGCACTTTAAAGGGGTGAATGTTGTCCTCAGTGATTAAACATAAAAAAGGTGACTTGACACGACAACATTACAACACCACAAATGATACAATTTTATTAATTATAATAGTTATTTGATGCATTCATTTTAATTATGACAATGTGTTCAAATATGATACAACCCGAGCCTTGAGCGACGCCTGTAGTTTTCCGGGACTCGGCTATCCAGGAGGAGAGAAAGCGGGAGGAGGGGCGAGCGGAGGACGACCACTGATGTGAGCGAAGAAGAAGAAGAACCAGCAGAAGCGTCATCATCATCATCATCACCTCCAACACTGACGAAAAAAGCTGTGTCTCAAATCACATACTTGCGCTCTCAAAGTTAGTATTTTTAGTGCGTAAGTGCGTCTCAATTCTCAGTATGTGAAATGTAGTGCTCCAAAACTGAGTATGGATCGATGGACACTTTCTACCCTAAACGGCTCCATCTTAGCGACGTTGATTATTAAATGGAAGTTACGTCATATATATATACAGTATATATATATATATATATATATATATATATATATATATACTGTATATATACTGTATATATACTGTATATATACAGTATATATACAGTATATATACAGTATATATATATATATATATATACTGTATATATATACAGTATATATATATATATATATATATATATATATATATATATATATATATATATATATACATATATGCATATATATGCATATACTTACAGGTGCATTTTCAGCCAAAAGTAGGACAATGACACGTCTTGGCTGCTGATACCGGCGTAAATACCTCACCAATATTTCGTTTCTAATATTTTTTCTTTATTTCTTCTTCCAAACTTGCAAAACGTGCTGCCAGCAGGTGGCGATAGTGTTCCTACAGTTGGTTGCAACCATCATTAAATAGTAGTAGATGAAGAAGCTGTCGTGTCATTTCCAGTGCTGTGTCTCAAATCGCATACTAGCGTACTAAAAGTTAGTATTTTTAGTACGTTGGTGTTCTCTATTTTTTTGTGAGATAATTTGCGCGCCCCACACACATTAGTTGTGTTTACACACCCCCACACACCCAGCATGCGTTGGTGGACACCCCCCCCACCAAACCGCCCCCCCCTCTTTTTTTTTTTTTTTTTTTTTTAATAATTTATTTTTTTTTTTTTTTTTCCTTTTTTTTTCCCCCCGGGGGGGGGGTTAAAAACCCCCCCCCCCCCCCCCCCCCCCCTTTTTTTTTCTTTTTTTTTTTTTTTTTTTTTTTTTTTTTTTTTTTTTTTTTTCCTTTTTTCCCCCCCCCCCCGGCGGGGGGGGGGGGGGGTCCCCCCCCCCCCTTTTTTTTTTTTTTTTTTTTAATAAAGATGGGGGGGGGTTTTTTGATTTCCGGTGGATATACAATTTCGGTCCCCCCTACAAAATCTGTCCCCCCACTTCCTACGTGATGACGTCACACGCGTCATATGCGAAGCGTCTCTTTAAAATATTTTTTATGGGTTAAAGAAACGTCAACAGAACGTTTACATGATACTTTTTACCACATAAAACATTTATATTGACAAAAAGACGATCTTCGTCAACATAATCACTTTCCCTTTCTTTCATTTCCTGGTCTGACGACACACGTGACTTTGAGACCAACGGAAGGGTCCGCGCTACATGTGACGAAGCTGCTGATTGGCTGAAGCTGTTTTACTAATAATAAAGCACAACTGTATAATGAAATAAAAATCATTCGAGTTCCGAAATAATTCGCTTTTCAAAAAAAAAAAAAAAAAAAAAAGTTAGAATATTCCCCTTTCAATAACTTGTCTGTAGTTCGGATCATAAACACCTCAGTAATTATTTAGGTTTCGATTTTTTTTAAATCAATTAAATCAATTATTAAATGTACATATGCCCACTTTATTGAACGAGTCATTTTTTTTAATTGTCATATTTGTATAATGTATGCGCTACAAAAAAAATCGTGTTTTTTTAACACTACTGGCAATAAACATTTTCTAATTTTCACACTATTGAGATTTGTTCTCTTCATAATACTGTTGGAATATACCCTCCTATATTGCTTTTTGTTCTCAATTGTAAACGGGCTTGTAGAACAATGGGGAAACATGTTTAGGCTGATTATTCCAGTTGCATAATACGTACAATTCTACAGTTAAGTCTGTTTATTTACACTGCAACACAAATAAATGACAGAAACAATGATAAAATGACAACAACATTTAATAATTACGGCCTTTCAGTATATTCATGAGCATGTGGCCTCTAGGTCACAACACTCAACAAACAGTAATAAACTGTCTGACCGCCAATGGTTCATAAAACGATCAAAACACGACACTTCCGTCGCTCCAACACAAAGAGTGTGTAACGGGTCGTTTATTCGCCTCTTCAAGTCAAAGAAAATACAAGCTTTCAATTCAATTCAATTTTATTTAAAGTGTCTTATCATTACAACATTATCTCAAGACACTTCACAGTTGAAGTAAGACTATAGTTAATTAAGTAAAAACAGATCCCAGCAATTCAACAAAGAGCAAGAAGCGAAACACTGTGCAGTGGACTATGGCGAGGAAAAACTTCCTTTTAGAAGGCAGAAACCTCGAGCGGAACCAGACTCATTGTTGACGGCCTGCCGCTTTGACCGGCTGGGAGGAAGGATGGAGGGGTAGACAGATGGATAAAGAGAAGAGTGAGGGAGGATATAGTGAGAAAAAAAGAGGACAGTGTAGGAGGGTCCATGGAGGTGCTGGAGAGAACTCTGGATCTGATGACGTCTTGGAGATCCTGGATCAGCAGCAGCTCTGGAGGTCCTGGGGCTCTGGGAGAGAAATAAAAAGGTGTTTAAACTGCACAGGTAATGAATGTAATGCAGAAAAGGAAGGATATACAGAGCTCTTAAAGGTTAAGAGAAGAATTTTAAATTATATTCTAAATTCTACAGGAAGCCAATGTTCAGACACAATACTCACCTGAATCCTCCAACTCGGGAACAATTGGAAAAAAGCCACCTTACCAGAATGGACAATGGAGACTGGATGTGTGCCTATAGGAAAATAACAGTGAAAGCAGAGATACATGGTAGGGAGTGCAACTACTCTACACTATGAAAATCTAAAAACAACTTACTTTTGCCTATGGCATTAGACTGCAAAAATGACTGCAGTATGCGGAACCTTCTGAGTAAAAGGCCTGCAGATCTACCCTTTTTCCGGTCCCAGTGTAACCTATGGAAATGAATATAAAGGTTATCCATTTTTATGTTCAAAGAATGACCTTAATGTACATGTGTGAGTGAATATAAGCCATATAATTGAACACGTTTACCTGGTAAACTGTTTTTGAATTCCAGGCCACACCCTCTGCAGGAGTCGATTGTGTACATCCTGTAGAACTCTTTTCTAAAGGATGCAGAGTTTGTGCTCCAGGTATTAATGCCTCAGGAAATATGTAAAAAATAAAAGTCGTAAGAAAAAGGAGTTGGATAGGATTTGTGAATACATGCATGTTGTACTTACTATCAAGCCACTGAAAATGTGCCCGTATTCTGAAGAAATCTGCAGAAACGGTGTCTCTGAAAGTGGTCACACCAGGCTCAATGTAAGGTATGCACCATCTCCCACCAGTAGGATAACCTCAAGGAGGATTTCTGAGAGGATCTCCTTTGGCAACTGCAAAATAATGGTTAGATGCAATCCAGAGATTGAATGTTATTGAAAATAATTTAAAAAAAATTACATGAAACAAATACATATGTTTTTGACATGAAGCATCAACTATGTTTTTTTCTTTGCAATTCCTGTTTTTCAGAGCAACATAATATGAATTACAATTACCTCCAGTATGAGACACCTGTCAGCCTTTTCAGTCCGAACCTTTAAACGATAACAGTTTCAGTGAATCAATGTGCAGAAAAACAAAAGTTGAATGCAAGTCACTTTTCCATTATCTTGCTTACCATGTGCATCTTCTTTTGGGACTTAGGGACCCTGTATATTGGTTTCAGTGTCCCTTGAAGCAGAACTCTGGCTTCATTGGTCCAGTAGGCAAATCTCCGTCCATGGCTTTAAATTTTGATAGAGAGCAGAGATAGTGTAAATAGGGTTCATTTATTGAAATCTTAGGAAAAAAAGGTATTCAGTCTTACCCTTCAGTCTCAAATCTTTGCATCAGAGTTATACACCACCACTTTCTGATACGTGGTATGTCCTCCTATTAATATAACATTTTTGTTATACCCATTACATGTTCAGTACTAATCATTTTAATATCATATTTTATACATAAGATGCTGACCTCATTAAACCAGAATGGAGATCCGGTGGTTAGATGGAGTGCGTACTGTGAAGATAATAGGTCAAGTTTCTGATAATCCAAAAAATAAAATAGTGATACTAGTTTACCATCAACATGAAAATTCCACAGGAATTCCCAGACGTTTGTTGAGGAAAGCCCTGTGAGACAATACATTAAAAGTTGAGTGCTGTTGTTAGGGGTTATAAAATAAAATACTAGTGACAGAAGAAATGCACGTCCAGGTCTCGTCCAAACTTTGTTGTCCACTGGCCAGGAGCAATGTGTTGAGCAAGGTTACTGTAATTATTACAAGAAATAAAAGTTATAAAATAGTCAATAGAATGCAAAAAATATAACAAACAACTTATGTAAGCCTTTCAAACGAGGCAAAAGCCTTTCAAACGAGGCAAACGCCTTTCAAACGAGGCAAAAGCCTTTCAAACGAGGCAAAAGCCTTTCAAACGAGGCAAACGCCTTTCAAACGAGGCATCTATTGAGGACAGGGCAGTATTTATCCTATGTATGACTTTATATTTATAAAGTTATGAATTATTTTAATTCTTTAAAATTGACATGCAAAGCAAGCCACTGAACAGGGCTTTAGTAAATTTACGAAACCTAATAATGCTCTGGTAGGAACTGTCACCAAACCCATCAGGTTTAATGGAGTCAAGAAAGAAAATCTCTTTCTTTGCTGGGTTCAGGACCTGAAATCATTGTGAGAAATAAATGGAATTTCATGCATTCTGAAGCATTTAGATAGTATTTAGCAAGTAATAAGTACAGCAGGATTACAATAAGATTAATTAATATATTTTTTAATTGACTCACTGCGAGCAAATAGTGATCTGCTCTCCCTGTCTGTCAGCTCCAGGCAGGAATGACAATCATATCTTTTAAAGACAGATCATCCTATAATTGTAAACAACAGAATTAGATATATCATGTCACAGGTAAAAACGGGACTGTGGATAACTTACAGGAAATGTACTTTTTCCTATCTTCATTGTTGGCACCACATACAAATCCATAACATGGATATGTTTCCCCTGTTGATTAAACACACATTCAGTATTTATGCTGCTTAAAAAATAAAAATAAGAAAACCGAAAGTAGAAAAGTATTAAGTGGCTTATGTCTTTCTCAATAAGAGTGGAAAAACCTACATGACGTCGAGCAGCTTCCTCAACAAGCTTAAAGCATGCATTTCCAATCTGTAAAGAAGAAACAAGTGATGCATTTGTCAAGAATGCAATACAATTTTAAAGTTCACTTACATTGGCTTACAAACATTGAGGAAGGCCCAAGTTCCAAAAGTCCTCTCTGGTAAGGCACACGGATTGGTCCTTTACAATGATCTCCACGGGTGGTCTGAGGTCATCCAGCACGTAGTCAAGCTAGAAATAATAGTTTAGGGAAAAAAAAATCACACATACATCACAATATAGATATATTGCAATTGTAACATTTTTATACATACCAGCAGGACTTGGTCAGGTTGCATCTCTCTTAAATATCCAACACCTGACCAGTAATCATGGCCATGCATTGAACCTGGTGATGGCTAATGCTCCGATGTGGATACTTTTTGTTATTCCATATTCTTTACATACATCATCTCACCTAACCAATACATAAACATGTATTAGTTAATCTTATTGTAACCATTGTTAACTTGCTTTTCTTATTACTTGCTACATATTAGCTAAATGCTTCAGTATGCATGAAATTCCATTCTATTAAAGGTAAACTTTTATAAATGTACCTTGTATGCTGTTCTCTCTGTTGTTAATGGATGCTGCGGACAAAAAGACATCAGGTCAATATGTAAATATAATTCAGACTGTAACTACTCTTGTAATAAAGAAATTACTTCTACCTCTTAATTCTGGTCTGATGAAGGGTTTGAGCTGGGAAATGTTAACACTCTGTTTCAGGAGAGATCCTGCAGTGTTCGCCAGCATTGCCACACCTTTCCCTGAAATGGAGGCAATGACATAGGGTCCAGACCAGTTGCACTCCAAACGCCCTCCTTTGCGGCCTTCCTTCCGCTTGTTCGCCTTAAGGACCTCATCGCCGACGTCGAATTGGAAAGACTTCACGTTTCTTCCTTTCCGAGCCTCATATGCCTTCTTTTGGCTCTCTTGGGCTGTCTTGATGTTTTGGTAGATCTAAAAAAACATACAAAACCAAATGTTATTGTTACTTGACATTCTTTGCTTCAATACATGAAGTTTTCAGATGATCATTACATTAACCTTGGCATGTAACTCTGCAACTGTTGCAGCCTTTGCCTCCAGGTGTTCTTCTGAGATTTCAACAGACACGGATGTAGTTTCCATCTCACTTGGCATCGCATTAATTACACCTGGAGTACGGGGGTGTCTTCCAAACAGAGCGAAAAACGGTGTGTACTTGATTGACCTCTATAAAAAAAACATTTGATCTATTTAGATTTTGTTTTTGTCCACCAGAGTACTTTGTGGCATGTTACCTGTTTGGATGTGTTAATGCTTGCAACAACTCCCCGGAGATGAACATCCCAGTCATTCTGTTCATCTCCACAGTACTTGGCCAGCGCTGTTTTTATGTTTTTGTTTGTCCTCTCATCCTGACCATTGGCTTGTGGATGGTAGGCAGAGGTGATGCACTGCTTCACGCCAAGAGCCTTAAAAACACTGCTGTTGAGCTGAACACAGATAGACATAGAAAGATTGTAGGGATGATCCATTACTCACATTAATTGCCATATATATATACAGTATATATATATCACGTACTTCATTGACGAATTCTCTGCCTTGGTCTGTAATAATCTTTTCAACAAGTCCAAATTCCAGAAGAATGTTCACAATCTTCTTGGACACTTCATGGGCACTTTTAGTATAAAGTGTTTAAGCCACCACCTACTTGGTGAATAAATCTGTGGCCGTCAATATGAACCTACAAGATAAATCAAACATTTTTAGTAAGACACGCTGAAGGTCGTATGGCAATTACTCTTATTTGTAAGTATCGGTTTACCGTTTTCCCTTTGCGGTGGTTGGGAGGGGACCAATCAAGTCTATCCCAAGAACAGTCCAGCCTCCTTTACTTCAATGGGATGAAGTACTGGAGCAACAGTCTTCAAAACCTCATGATGCTGGCAGCGGTGACACTCATCGACCTTTGGAAAAATATATTACAGACCTATCTTATGTTGACTAAAATGTCACCAATTCTCAAAAAATCTCACCCATTTGTCCACATCTTTTTGAAGATTAGTCCAGTGATATGATGCCGTAACCTTTTCATAAGTTCGGCGTTTACCTGCGTGATCAGATCATTGGGTGTCATTAGTACGAGAGTTAGGCATGTTGGAGAAATACAGAAGGAGTGGAGTAAGGTTAGGTTAAAGAATATTGGACATACAAAAGAATAAGAACAAAATATTTACCTGGGTGACCCCCGGTACCAAGATCGTCATGGCACATCTTCAAGACTTCACACACCTGGTCCCTTGTGAACAATACCAGGCGTAGAACATCATTGAAGCAGTAATACAACTGGCTATCTTTTAGATAAAAATAGATAGTAAATTAGTTAAGGTGAATATTAACAAATGTCCCCATTTTCTCATACATATACAATAAAAAAACTTTTGGGGTGAATTAGAAATATTTTCACTACATTTATATTTGTTTATTAAAAAACAAAAATTTAACATATATTAAAATAATTTTCTCATACACATACAATCATAAAGCAATCAGATAAACCTTTTAAGGGTGGTTAACTAAGATGTTCACTATATTTGCATTTATTTATTAGAAAAAAAATGCAGATAACTTAAAAACTAGTCATTAAGATACATGTAATTAGTGCTTACCTTTGATGGTGTATTTCTTGGCTGCTCTCCTAATTATCCTCCTTCTGTTCTTAGGATGATCACAGTCAAGAGTCAGGTTGTTGTAGTCGTTATTCAGCAAGAAATGGCGAACTTCATCGTGAATGTTGTCCATTTTTCGGTCGGTATTTAATCACTTACAAGTAATCAAAGGGAAGAATTTTGAATATCGCCGATATTTATATAGACAGGTTCAGCCAATCAACTGCTAGACGTGAGAATGTCGCTGATTGGCCACTTTAATGTTACAATTAAGACCATAAACCCTAATATATTACAACCGTTTTTCAATAATATGACAACAAATCTCAATAGTATGAAAATTAGAAAATGTTTATTGCCAGTAGTGTTAAAAAAACACGATTTTTTTTGTAGTGCATACATTATACAAATATGACAATTAAAATGACTCGTTCAATAAAGTGGGCATATGTACATTTAATAATTGATTTAATTGATTTTAAAAAAATCGAAACCTAAATAATTACTGAGGTGTTTATGATCCGAACTACAGACAAGTTATTGAAAGGGGAATATTCTAACTTTTTTTTTTTTTGAAAAGCGAATTATTTCGGAACTCGAATGATTTTTATTTCATTATACAGTTGTGCTTTATTATTAGTAAAACAGCTTCAGCCAATCAGCAGCTTCGTCACATGTAGCGCGGACCCTTCCGTTGGTGTCAAAGTCACGTGTGTCGTCAGACCAGGAAATGAAAGAACGGAAAGTGATGATGTTGACGAAGATCGTCTTTTTGTCAATATAAATGTTTAATGTGGTAAAAAGTATCATGTAAACGTTCTGTTGACGTTTCTTTAACCCATAAAAAATATTTTAAAGAGACGTTCGCATATGACGCGTGTGACGTCATCACGTAGGAAGTGGGGGGACAGATTTTGTAGGGGGCACTAAATTTGTACCTACACCGGTTCGAACTCTGCTGCTACACACTAACCGGAAATCACATGACAGCTTCTTCTTCTACTACTATTTAACGATGGTTGCAACCAGCTGTTTGAACGCTATCGCCACCTGCTGGCAGCACGTTTTGCAACTTTGGAAAAAGAAATTAAGAAAAAATATGAGAATCGAAATGTTTGCTAGATATTTAAGATGATATCAGCAGCGAAGACGTGTTTATCCTCCTACTGCTGCTGAAAATACACCTGTAAGTATATGAATATATATGCATTTATATATGATGTAACTTCCGTTTAAAACGTCATTAAGATGGCGGCTGTTTAGGGTGGTTAGTGTCCATCGAACCATACTCAGTTTTGTGGGCGTGTTAGTACGCCAATTTAGTGTGCATGGCGCACTAAATTTCGCATACTAAGAATTGAGACGCACTAACGCACTAAAAATACTAACTTTTAGTACGTTAGTATGCGATTTGAGACACAGCAATACTATCTGTGGAGAATTAGTTACTAGTTAGTACGTACACTATCCTGATGCATACTTACTTCTAGTATACTAAGAGAAGTATGCGATTCGAGACACAGCTCATGTCTTCAGGTAAATCCACGTTTCTCCTCCATCTTCCTCCACGAGTGACGTTCGTGTGTCACTACAGCACTCAATATGTGATTGTCAATCAAATTGATCGTTTCTCACCACGCGACCCTGTTTTGAATGAGGGAGAGTCGGGGTCACAGTGACCTGGACCAGCCAGCACCCACTGACACCACTACCTCACCAGCAACAATTTAAAGACACTGTTTGTAGCTTCATTATCGAGCTGGATTATGACCACCTGCTGAATAGCAATTGTACTTTAGTGAGTCAGTGGTTATCAAAAGTGAAGGTAATAAAAGAAGAAAAAGTTAAATGAACGATTTCCCCCGTTTCGTGTCCTAATTAGACACATTTGAAGACAAAATGAAACTAATACACAAATGATATCATTTTCTTTTAAATTCCCGAAACTAATAATATTACACATGTGCTGTTTTCTGTTTCTGAATATTTCTGGAAGATAGATAAAGTAAATAAATACAGATAAAGTACATCCATACATCTACAAACCGAAATGCAAAAAAACAAACAAAACAAAAAAATGCCCACATCATTTATATCAGACCTGGGTAAAGTGCGGCCCGGGGACCACATGCAGCACTTTGACTGTATTTATGCGGCCCCCATAATGTCAAAATATGATCATGTATGAATGGTTCTGTTAACAAATGTATTTTGTATTTATTATTAATTTACATTTTCACACTTTATTTTTCCCTCCTTTCTTGTGTGTAAATTTTAGAGTATATATTAATCCCTCAAAACATTTTTTTTAAGTTAGTTGAAGAAATGTTTTGGAAAAAAACTCATATATACAAGAACAAAATTGCATCTTATTTATCTTAATAAATGTCACGGCCTAATGACAAATGAAGAAAAGATATCCTTGAAGAATTATAATTGCTCACCTGTGATTTAGATGTATAGCCTGACAAAGGACGTTTACATACAAATTAGTGGTTACAAAAACATTGAGCTACATACATAAATACACAAGAAACACACATAATAAAACAAATAAAAATAAACAATCAAACAAATATTTACATAACAAACAACAAGAATATTTTAGATAATATAATATTATATATTTACAATATTGTTATTTATGGAAACAAGAACAAATGTTAAATAAAGGACATTCCTGCCGACTCTTGTCAATTATATACATAAAGTCGATATAGAAGAGTCAGAATTGATGATGTTGCATCGGAAGAAGTTCGAATGGAAAACATAAGAAAGACAGTTCATGACAAAGTACGGCAGGAGAGACGGACATGCAGTGAGGACAGACATGGGACCAAGAATGGTGGAGAGAGGGTGTGAACAACGAGGGAGGAGAGGAAGACAACAAGGATTAGGATTTTCTCCCAACAACATAGTCACCAAGATGGCGGTCGTTTAGGCGTTTAGGGAAGAAAGTGTCCATCGATCTATACTCAGTTTTGTGGCTGTTTCAGTGATAATTTAGTGTGCATGGGGCACTACATTTCACATGTTAAGAATTGCGATGCACTTATGCACTTAAAATAAAGTTTAAGTACGCAAGTATGCGATTTGAGACACAGCTCTGCACTTAACTGAAGCCTGTGTTGCTGTTTACCATCATAACACACATAACACACACCTTTTTGAAGCATATTTTCACCAAACACACCTGATTTAAACATATTTTTAGTTTTCTATTTTGTATTTTTCCTTAACATTTCTCCCACATTACTAGCAATTCAATTCAATTCAATTCAATTCAATTTTATTTAAAGTGTCTTATCATAACAAAGTTATCTCAAGACACTATACAGTTGAAATAAGACTACAGTTGATTAAGGAAAAATAGATCCCAGCAATTCAACAAAGAGCAAGAAACAAAACACTGTACAGTGAGCTGTACAGTGAGCTATGGCGAGGAAAAACTTCCTTTTAGAAGGCAGAAACCTCGAGCGGAACCAGACTCATTGTTGACGGCCTGCCGCTTTGACCGGCTGGGAGAAAGGATGGGGGGGTAGACAGATGGATAAGGAGAGGAGTGAGGGAGGATATAGTGAGAGAAAAAAGGAGAGTGTAGGAGAGTCCATGGGGGTGCTGGAGACAACTCGGGATCTGATGACGTGGTGAAGATCCTGGATCAGCAGCAGCTCTGGAGGTGGATACCTGGATCAGCAGCAGCTCTGGAGGTGGATCCCTGGGGCTCCGGGAGAGAAATAAAAAGGTGTGGGTTTGGGACAAATGTATACAATACACAGGTATACAGACTCCGGTGATGGGAGAAAAAACAGTCAGGGGATAGAGCTCCGGGGCCAGGCCGGGCCACGGAAGACCCCCAGACCGTCAGGCCGCCACCAAGTCCATAGCAGGGGACCGCGAGAGGACAAGCCAAGGAGATAGGGATCCACCACAGCAGCGGCAGCGGAGCCCCCCCCAATACCCTGCGAACACGGCCAGTAGCCGGGTCAAGTGCCACCGCATGAGCCCAGGGGAACAATGGCCAGGCACCGGCTCAGGTCCTCCGGTGAGAGTCCCCCGGGTCACAGGGGGGCCACGGTTGTGCGGGCAGGGCGGGGGTAATGGGGATGCAGCCGTCCGGGAACGGCCCCCAATCTTCAAACTGTAGACCGTCCCCAACAGCCACAGCCCACCTCCCCCATGTCATGAGGGAAGTTGGGGGGCCAGCAGTATTTCATGGGCGGTCCACGGTCTCTAAGGTGCAAAGGCCCCGCCCATCACACGTACTGACCCCCAGCCCCCGCCCCCACCCACCATGCAGCACCCAGGGGGACAGCATCACTTGCATGGGCGGTACATGGCCTGTACGGTAACATGGGTCCGCCCAATGCCTCCGCCGTCCCCCCAACATGGCCCCACCCAGTGTGGCCCCCCCACCCGGGAAGCCCCCAAAAGACCGACCAACCCGGCCACGCACCCCCAGGACCAAGGGCGACAGACTCCCCGACCACAGCACATGCCACACAGGGCAAGTAGAGGACTACAGCCACCGCTGCAGCAGACACCCACCCCAAGACAGGCCCCCACAGCCCCCCACCACAGACCAGGTGAAGCCATCGGGGCCTGATGGCCATCCAGAACACCAAGCCAGCCCCAGCCCCGCCCCTAACGGTTCACCCGCCAACCCCGTCAGCTGGACCAGCAACCCCCCAGCCCCAGCACCGCCCCCAACGCAACCCCCCGTCCACCGCCCCAACCACCCCCGCTAGCACCAACCCCCGCACACCACCAAAGACCCCCCGGAAGCGGGCCACCCCCACGCCGGCACACGGGGCCATCGGGGCACCAGCGGTCACCACCACCAGGCCCAAGGCCCCACAGGCCCCACCCGCAGGGCCCCTCACACCCGAATCGGCCAAGCCAGAACGGCCCCGGCGAGAAAAGAAGGATATACAGAGCTCAGTGTCTAAAACTCTTCTAGCATTCTCAGCCTATAGCAGCTAAGATAAACAGTTTTGTTAGTTATAACAGCTAAAGATAAACAGTCAAGTTAGTTATAGGCTTTATCGAAAAGTAAGGTTTTAAGATTGTTTTTAAACATAGAGAGGGTGTCTGCCCTCCGGACTGAAGCCGGTAGTTTGTTCCTCAGCAGAGGGGCTTGAAAACTGAAGGCCCTGGCTCCGAATCTACATTTAGAGATTTGTGGTATAACTAATAGATCAGAGTTTAAGGATCATAAGGTCCTTGAGGGTTGGTAAGTTTGGATTAAATCTTTAATGTATGTTGGTGCTAGACCATGTAAGGCTTTATAGGTTAGGAGAAGGATTTTAAATTGTATTCTAAATTCTACAGGATGCCAATATAGGGAAGACAGTACAGGGGAAATGTGTTCGTGCCTCTTAGTCTTAGTCAGGACACGAGCTGCAGAGTTCTGAATGAGCTGAAGAGTTTTGAGAGATTTTTTAGAACAGCCTGACAGAAGAGAGTTACAATAGTCCAGCCTGGAGGTTACAAAAGCATGGATGAGCTTCTCAGCAGCATCTAAAGGAAGGAAGTGCCTGATTTTTTAAATGTTACGAAGGTGGAAGTAAGCAGTCCGTGAGATTTGTTTTATGTGTGAGTTAAATGATAAGTCCTCATCAAAGCATACACCCAGATTCTTTACAGTGGTGCTAGTAGCAGAAGCAAGTCCATTTTGTAAACCTAGATCATTAGTTAATGATTGTCTGAGATGTTGCGGACCAACTAGTAAAACCTCAGTCTTTTCCGAGTTCAGTAGGAGGAAGTTTTTGGTCATCCATGACTTGATATCTGTAATACAGGACTGTAGTTGTGTTAGCTGATTTCTTTCATCTGGCTTCATGGACAAGTAAAGTTGGGTGTCATCAGCATAACAGCGAAAGTTTATAGAGTGTCTTCTAATCAAGTCCCCTAGTGGGAGCATATAGATTGTGAATAGTATTGGACCAAGAACAGAACCTTGTGGGACACCATAGCTGACCTTAGTGTGTGTCGATGAGAGGTGGACATGTACATAGTGCGTTCTATCTGACAGGTAAGATTTAAACCAGTTAAGAGCAGTTCCACGAATGCCTATATGGTTTTCTAGCCTCTGTATAAGGATTTGGTGTCGACAGTGTCAAATGCAGCACTGAGATCTAGAAGAACAAGAACTGAAACATGGCCCTGATCAGAGGCCATCAGTAGGTCGTTACTTACTTTTACCAGGGCGGTCTCTGTGCTGTGGTGTTCCCTAAAACCAGACTGAAACACCTCAAATTGATCATTGTCCTGGAGATAATCACAGAGCTGACTTGTTACCACTTTCTCCAGAAGTTTTGAAATGAAGACTAGATTAGAGATAGGCCTATAGTTAGTGAGGACCTCTGGATCAAGAGTGGGTTTTTTAAGCAGAGGTTTAATTACTGCAACTTTAAAAGTCTGAGGCACATAGCCTGATGTTATTGACAAGTTAATAATGTCAAGTATGAAAGTGCTAAGTAAGGGGAACAGTTCTTTAAGTAGCCATGTGGGAATAGGATCGAGAAGACATGTTGTGGACTTTGAGGAGGAAACAACCTGGGACAGCTGTCGAGGACTCACTGGTAGAAAGTCAAAAGAGTCAAAATATGTATCAGTCATAGTGTCTGTGTCCGGTGAGGCTGCACTGATTGTATTAGAAGAATCTAGGAGGTCTTGAATCTTTCCTCTAATAGTTACAATTTTTTCATTAAAAAAGTTCATAAAGTCATTGCTACTAAGATGAGGAGGGATGACTGCTCAATGGACTGATGGCTCCGTGTCAGCCTGGCTACAGTACTGAATAAGAACTTGGGGTTATTCTTATTTAATGTGATGAGTAGTAGCTGGCTCTGGCTTGTTTGTTCCTAAACTTGAGTATGCATTATTTCGACGATATTCCATGCTAATGAACGTTTAAAAGTTGTTAACTTTTTACAGTGAAGACGTTAGTTGTTTGTGTATTTCATGTGAAAAGTATTGTTGTTTTTTACACGTAAAAACGATGTTTACTCGACGCTACTTTTAAGCATTCTTTCGACGATATTCCATGCTAAAATACACGTTTAAAAGTTGTTAACTTTTAACAGTGAAGACGTTAGTTGTTTGTGTATTTCATGTGAAAAGTATTGTTGTTTTTTACACGTAAAAACGATGTTTACTCGACGCTACTTTTAAGCATTCTTTCGACGATATTCCATGCTAAAACACACGTTTAAAAGTTGTTAACTTTTAACAGTGAAGACGTTAGTTGTTTGTGTATTTCATGTGAAAAGTATTGTTGTTTTTTACACGTAAAAACGATGTTTTTCGACGCTACTTTAAGCATTCTTTCGATGATATTCCATGCTAAAATACACTTTTAAAAGTTGTTAACTTTTAACAGTGAAGACGTTAGTTGTTTGTGTATTTCATGTGAAAAGTATTGTTGTTTTTTACACGTAAAAACTATGTTTTTTGACGCTACTTTAAGCATTCTTTCGACGATATTCCATGCTAATAAACTTTTAAGAGATAACAGTGAAGTTGCTATTTCTTTTTGTATTTAATTAAAGCAAAGTATTTGTGTATGTATTATGTGTATTTTTGTATGTATTATGTGTATTTTTTGTACACTCTTTACTATACACTCTATACTTGGCCATTAAAAATATTTAAAAAAAAAAAACATATCCGATATTACACAGGGACGCCAGAGGAAACCAGGAGGCTAATAAATTTCCGCACGGAAAATGAGGACCGGTTCAAGAAGTCCAAGTACACCTCTAAAGCACTATGGATGTGAGTTATGAGTTTAATAATTCATTAGCATGTTCTTTTATTCTGTTGAATCTGTAAGTTTACATTGCTGGTTGTGTCTATTTCAGGGAACTGTTGCGAGAGTTGGGCCTGGAGGAGAAGGTCACGGCCCAACAGGTTTCCAAAAAATGGGAAAACCTGAAAAGAAAATACAAGGTAGTAGTTTCATTCATGACTACTTATAAATACAATAAAAACAAAACTCATGATCGTTATTAGTTCTATATTAATAAAAATGTGTTTGTCCTTTCTCCCTGTGTCTCCATTTCTTTGCATGTGCGGCAGGAACTACGGACACCGAAGACGGGGAGTGGCACGGACAAGGGCGAGACGACTGCTGCCAACTGGCAGTATTTCGACCTAATCCACGAAGTGCTAGGTGGCAGGCCGTCGGTCGACCCCCCCGCCTGATAGCCTCGGTCGTTTGTCCCACGGTAATGCTGCTCACTCATAAAAGCAACACTATTGATCATTTTCATTATTTGAATGTCTGGATTATAATTTGTGTTGCCATGTTCTACAGGATGCTGCTGAATCCTCCGAAGCGGGTCCGAGCACCTCCGTAGCTTGCCCCGACACACAACAACGCTCCCCCAAGTCACAGCACATCGGGAGTTCGGACACCTCGCCCACACTCCCCAGGTCTGACATCTGGCAAGGAGCCCAGCAAGGAGCCCAGGAACACCCATGAGGAAAAGAAAAAGAAATCCTGTTCTGGAATACCTAAAAGAAGCAAACCTGCGCGAGGAACGGCGGTTCTATGAGCAGGCCGCAAAGGAGGACACACATAATGAAAGAACAGAGGCCCACAATGTCCGATTTGGTAACCTTTTAGAAAGGCTTGTGGACCACATAGTGTCCTGAGTGTTGTGTGGTCGTTGTGTGTTGTTTTTTTATATATTTAATTTGAACACTTTTTGATTTTGCTTGTTTGCTGTGATGTAATGAAGATTTTTTTTTACAATTTCTAGTTGTGTCATTCTTAAATACATATGTACATTCTATTAAATGTTAATATTTATATATTAGTACAATAAATGCAAATACAAATGTTAATATAAACATTTTAATGAGAAACACTTGAAAACTCACAACATTTTAAACTCAAGGAAATTTTGCACAAAAGGGCACAATTTTACTCAGGAACATCTTCAAACATTTGGGCAGCCAGTCTGTCTCTGGCAGCTGACCCAGATGTTTCTTGGCGTGCTTCAGGTTGAGGTTCGGGGAGGACATCAACAATCTCAACCTCTGGCTCAAGTGTGTCCCCATTGTCCAGGCAGATGTTGTGCAAAAAGGCACATGATGCAATTACATCGCAAGCAAATGCAGATTTTACCTCCAGTGGCCTAAACAGAGTTGATCGCCACCTTGTCTTCATCATACCAAAGGCCCTCTCTATAATGCTTCGGCCCCTGACATGATGAAAGTTGAACCGCCGCTGGACTGGCCCATTCACCGGCTCCTTGTAGGGTGGAAGCAGACAGAAGGGGCTCTCCAAACAAGGATACCCACCATCACCCAGAATGATGTAGCCAGGTGGGGGATAGCATCTCGTCCTATAAAATGGGCTGTTTTTCAAGATTCTAGCATCATGAACAGACCCAGGGTAACCAACAAAAATGTCCAGAAACCTGCCACGAGAATCACAAATTGCCTGCATGTTCAGGGAATAAAACCCTTTATAGTTCAGGTAGTCCAATCGGTGCTTCTCTGGTGGTTTGATCCGTATGTGGCTACAATCAATTGCTCCAACCACATTGTTGAATGCAGGACATCTGGACAAATCAGCAAAACCCTGACCAACTGATTGCAGCTCTTCCGGTAGTGGAAAGGAAATTATTCTGGTTAAGTTTTCCAAGATGTCCTGTGCTCTCTGTGGATGATTCGATGGACGGTCGTTTTCGGAATACCAAAGATCCTGCACACCACTTTATAGGACAGTCCATGAGCCAGCCAGTAGACGTATACGAGAACCTCTAAGATCTTTTCCCCAGCCATGTGACTGATCTTTTCGTAGAAGCCTCTGCAGACTGGTCAGTGCCCTTCTGGTAAGGCGGAAATCATTCCGTAGGTCAGCTTCCACGTTGAACCATAACCGTAGTATGGGCAAGTTGAAGTTGGTTCTGCAGTACACTGAGAGAGAACCAGTCTGAGGAGGAAAATTACACAACATTAGAAATGTGCATCCAAATAAAATAGTTTGAGTAAAAGCTGCTCAAAATATGTTCAAATAACTTCAGGTTTACGTAAGCGAGATGGTAAACCTATTAACGACTGATAAATACAGCTACAATACGCTCTAAACATGGTTTACTACCGTTTGCATACTTGTATTAAAACAACAACAAAGAAGCACGTAAATAGATCGCTTGTATTGACCATTGCTAGCACGTTTAGCATTCCGCTTACAATTGTGGTCGTAAAAAGTTCATTAAACTCAACATCACACCGATCAATACAGCTACAATACGCTCTAAACATGGTTTACTACCGTTTGCATACTTGTATTAAAACAACAACAAAGAAGCACGTAAATAGATCGCTTGTATTGACCATTGCTAGCACGTTTAGCATTCCGCTTACAATTGTGGTCGTAAAAAGTTCATTAAACTCAACATACACCGATCAATACAGCTACAATACGCTCTAAACATGGTTTACTACCGTTTGCATACTTGTATTAAAACAACAACAAAGAAGCACGTAAATAGATCGCTTGTATTGACCATTGCTAGCACGTTTAGCATTCCGCTTACAATTGTGGTCGTAAAAAGTTCATTAAACTCAACATACACCGATCAACACAGCTACAATACGCTCTAAACATGGTTTACTACCGTTTGCATACTTGTATTAAAACAACAACAAAGAAGCACGTAAATAGATCGCTTGTATTGACCATTGCTAGCACGTTTAGCATTCCGCTTACAATTGTGGTCGTAAAAAGTTCATTAAACTCAACATACACCGATCAATACAGCTACAATACGCTCTAAACATGGTTTACTACCGTTTGCATACTTGTATTAAAACAACAACAAAGAAGCACATAAATAGATCAACCAAATACATACCGTGAAAATTTGAAAAAGCGCTTCGAGGTCTCGATGATATCTACCTCTTTGAAAAGGTCGGCGTCGTCGTCTTGTTGAACTAAAACGTAGACATACAGTCATGAGCAAAGCCAGTGTTGCTGTTGCTGTTAAAGGCATGTTCTCATTCTATTCAGCTCTCAGTCGCTTCTGCTGACGTTTTATTCAGTCAGCGGCAACGATTGATGACGTAACGTAGGGTAGGGCGGGCCCAAATCTGAAGAGTGATGCGAAGGGCCTACCGGGTGGCGAAGTGGTAGTGGTAGTGGTAGTGGTAGTGGTAGTGGTAGTGGTAGTGGTAGTGGTAGTGGTAGTGGTAGTGGTAGTGGTAGTGGTAGTGGTAGTGGTAGTGGTCAAACTGAGAATTGGAATCGAGCCTAAGTCAAGCGTATTGTGCAACGAGTCTGTAAAACTGCCCACAAAGTTATCAATGTCGGGGTGACTATGGGTAGAGTTTCTTGACACACTGAGACATTTTACTGAGCACTGAGGGAATTGTTTCCATAAACTTGGTAACGGCACTTTCAGACAGACATCTTTTGAGAGTGCTCCTGCTCTGTAGACTTGGCTCATTTAAAATGAAGTCAAAGGTTATTAATTGATGGTCAGAAAGAACTGAATTCTGAGGAGAGACAATAACATTTTTAATTTCAAGTCCGTATGCTAGGACAATATCTAATGTGTGCTTAAAACAGTGAGTCGGTTCATGTACATACTGAGAGAAACCAAATGACTCCAGGATAGAGTTAAACCTGTTAGCTAAGCTATCATGGACCATATCAACATGGATGTTAAAGTCACCAACAATAATCACTTTATCTGATTTAAGCACCAGGCTGGTCAAGAACTCAGGGAACTCAGACAAGAATTCAGAATAAGGTCCAGGGGGGCGATAGACTCCAACAAAGAGAAGTGACTGACCTGATCTCAAGGTTGTATTAGATACGCTAAGTATAATACTTTAAAAAGAGTTGAAATCACATTGTGGTCTAGTAAAGGTTGACAGACATGAGTTGATGATGGCTGCGACTCCACCTCCTCGACCAGAGCGTCGAGGGGCGTTAAAGTTAGTGTGGCTGGTTGGTGTTGATTCATTTAAAGATACGTAATCATCTATAGACAGCCAAGTTTCGGTTAAGAATAATAAGTCAATGGTTTTATCTGATATAAGTTCATTAATTAGTGCAGCTTTTGAGGACAGGAATCGGATATTCAACAATCCACACTTAATTCTCCTGTCCTCTACAATGGTAGTATTTATTTGATTTAGATTTATTTGAATTAGATTTTCTTTAATAGCTCTTCTACTGACATTTTTACTTGGTTTTATTAAGCGGGTCAGATTGACCCTCTCTATGCGGTTAAAGGCGGGTGGCTGTTGTAGGAGAAGGGCAGAAGAGTGTGGAAGACTGCAGTTCTGCCTTCTGATCTGTGCTCTGAGTCACGTTACACTAAAACTCTCAACACTGCTAGACAAGAGAGATGCTCCTTCCAACGTGGGATGGATGCAGTCTCTCCTAAGCAGACCTGCTACTGCTAGCACAGCATCCAAATTCTCTCTGTGAGATGAATAAAGAATCTATTTAATAGACTATATAGTTTTTTCTTCTAAGACTTGCAACTCAGATGACTTTATTGATATGGATGTGACAGAGATAACCATAGTCTGTACTAATGAAAATCTATTCATGCATTTCAATGTCTGCTGCTTAAATGGTGCTTTCTAACCAAATCCAGCATCAAAGCACTATTGTCACTAATAGCAGCACAACATCATTGAGCAATATTGTTCATTAACACAAAAGTATCAACAGAAATACTGACCTGTGCTTCTCATGTGGTCAGGAAATGATGGTCTACAAAGAGTTCAAGGCAGAGTCTAAAAAGTAAGGCAAAGGCAAGATATACCAGGGTAAGAAGGGGAAGAGTCAGAGAGGACTCCCGCCTTCAAGCCTGGCAGTAGACAGCTCATTGTCGGCAGCAGTGGTTAAGTTTGAATAAAAAAACAATGTGGATCATCTTGGAAAACTTGTCTACTACGATCAGGATAGTGGTCAGGCCGTTGGAAAGATGCAGACCAGTGACAAAGTCGACGGCGATGTGAGACCATGGGCAACCGGGACAGGGAGAGGCTGAACCAGACCAGGTGATGTTAACCTGCATGGGCCCTGGAACTGCAGAACCTGGGTTCACAGAGGTGAACTAGGACCGTAGGGGAACCTCTAAGGAAAACAACTCAGGTCGAGAGCGACCCTCACATCGGTGCTCCCAAAGCCGGTTATCCTCAAGAACAGCCAGGGAAATAAGGCCTTCTAGGGACCCTGGCTTGTCCCAGGTCGATAATTGGTTGTGAATCTCATCACTGAGGCTGGTGGTGAACACTGATTTAAGAGCGGGTCATTCCAACCGGACTCAGAAGCTACCACCAGAAAATCGATGCTAAACTGGAAGACAGAGGAAGAGCTGTGGCGCAGCTTTAAAAGTTGACTAGAGACAGCTGAAGAGTTGTGGAATGGAAAATCAAACACCCGACATATCTGCTCAGAAAATGAAACAAAGAGTTAAGACGATCTGCCTTGGAGCTCGCTGAATCTTATTATCTTCCGCTGGGTTCATAATTGGTCAGCAGGTTCTGTCATGAGTTACTTCACAAGGTGACCCAGATGCAGAAGAGAATGAAATGACAACGGCTTAGGTGACAAAAAGACTATTCAATACAAAAACAATACAACGAATGCCCAGCAGATGGTGACAGTGTAACTTGAGTACTTTCTCTCAGTCCAACAATAGCGCGTGAATAAAAGAGAAGGTTCAGGCGGGTGTGGCTGAGAGCCACGAGATCCACTGGGGCAGACGAGAAACAAACAAAAGCATAAAATAATTAAAAACACCCTTTGAACGAAGACAGTTAACACAGTCCACACAGAACTTTTAAAATGTACCGTGAAGGTCATTGTGAGATCCATTTCAACAAAATCCCAACCCGTCTGTCTCCGGACATTGGGCACCTGCTCCCAGGTCATCTGAAGAGCAATAATTCTGTCTGAATGCAGGTCAGCAGATGAGATGATCAGCCCTGGAAGGCACTTGTCCCATGTATCACTTCCTGTTTTACTTTCAAAAGCTTCTCTGAGATGAGTTTCTGAATGTGCTACGACGATGGTAACCATAGTTCTGTGAACAAAACAAACCCTCCTGTTCAAGCTGCTGAGCCTGTGTCCCAGCCCAGTCAATTCATCTATTACTGCCCAGTGAGTAGCCAGAAGCAGTCCTGTTATCCCAGCCACTCTAACACAACAAGGCTGTTGAGTTGGCGAAATTCATTTAGAAGAAGGTTTGATACCTTTTTATCAGTCAACCAGGAAGGTTTGTTTTTAAAGTAGATCGTAATAATATCTTCTTTAAGCTTTAGTAATCATTCTTATTTTTTAAATTGTGTTTAATTTCCTACGCTGGTAACTAGCCACACCACTAGGTATGGAATGCTAAAGTTATGAGAGCGATCAAAGCTTTTATTGTAAGTAAAATGTTGTCGATACTTGGAAAATACAGACCTCTATGTATCACCGCCAGACTGCCAAGTCAGGATCCAGTGCTGCTCCAAATGTTACAGATGAAAAGAGTTTCTAACTCTGGTTTTCATCCAGGATATATTTGCCGAGACTCAAAACAGGAAACCCAAATGCAGACGCAAGATCAGGATCAAATCATAACCTTATATTAGACAAAACAAAACGAGCAGGCACCACATGATGATATACTGATATAAAGAATCTTCCAACTAACACTAGGTCTATTGACCAACTGAAGACTCCAAATCAAGGGGAACAGGGAGAAGGTGAGAAGGCGTAGGTGACAGAGATCAAGATAGTCGGGTCAGGAGCATGAGAGAAGGTCCACGTGACACACAGGGATCAGGGCTTCACAATAAAGACAGGAAGTGAATGACGGTACATTCATATTAATCATTGAGTACCTCAAATACCTATTGGTGTATTTTCAAATGTGATTTAAACCCATCATTATTGGGATGTATAGATCATTTATCCGTGTAATTCCATTTCCCAAGGTACAGTACACAGAGAATGACTAAGATAATAAATGATTTTCTCTGCTTCTTAAAAATCTTCCCTTCCTGCTTACATAGGGAACAATCTTCGGACCATTAATAGTTTACTTAACTGTTCTCTGAATAAATCTTAAATCTTTGTCATAAAACTTTGAATGTGACTTAAAAATTCTTCCTTTTAGGAATAAAAAAGGTTTGTTCTGTTTAGAATACATTCTTAGCCTTGTTATCCAATTAATTGAATAATTAATAATAAATAAGTTCTTTTTTTTTCCTTTAAAAAGCCATGAAAGTCTGTCATATGCTGCTCAGAGGAAAAACAAAAGAGACTCTGGAGAAAACTGTTGTTATGTCTGAGCTACATTCATCTCTCAAACACCTGAGGTCACTTTGAAACATACCAGTGATGTCACAGAGTAAATATATTATTGGCAAATATGAGCTGAATGAATATGTCTGTTTTATTTTTGATGCTCTGAAAATTATGTCTTTTTATATTCTGTTTGTGTATGTTGTTTTGAAAGTTGTGTGTTTTCTGATGAACTGTTCATTTATCCCTCCGTTATGGAGTGCTTTTTGTTGATTCATTGAGAAGTAGATATTAAGTAAAGATAATTATTGTTTCCATTAAATAACTGCTGCCACTCCAGAGCTGTCATCGAACCAGAGCTCTGAACCTGGTAGATGCGTGTGTGACTTCCTCTCTATAGTCATTTGAGACGGTCTGTTGAAACTTGTTAAAAAACACAATTAGGAAGACAGGAGTGAAGCTTCCTAAACATTTCGCCTTTGTCCGGGGATTCAACTTTCCAGCAGTGTTAAGAGCGTGAGCAACAACAGGAATGGTGGCAGCAAAACAGATGATGACGCGTGTGTTTAAAAGCATTCAATCACCCACTTGCCAAAATATACATCTGCTAACAGATGTTTCCGTCAGTGCTGGCAACCAAGAAAGATGATAAACATATTTGATTGTTGTGCGGGTATAGAAATCAGTAACTCTTGTGAGGTTGCACTTGTGTCGAATAAAACTATTTCTATTAATAGATTTTATGTTTCCTTGTATCGTAGATTAAAGTCTTTCACAGTGGGATTAACGCATGTGATGATGGTTGCTGTGGGCGAACGAATGGGTGAAGGGTGAACCTTTTCTAACTGTTAACCGATCACGTTGTTGAAGATGACAGTTCAGAATTTGTGTTGAAGACCCTGTTCAGAGTAGAGGTCATGTACAGGAAGTTTTGGATCATGTTTATTTGAACTGAATTTGTTTTCTCTCCCTTAGAGGACTTGAATGTTTTCTTCTGTCATTTGCAGG
>JACEEU010000957.1:0-2500 GCA_016630915.1 Callionymus lyra
TCAGCTACACCATGGTTCTGATCTACTACGCCCTGTGCCTGGTCATGATGATGCTGCTGCGCCCCCTGCTGATCAAGAAGATCGCCTGTGGACTGGGCAAGTCGGATCGCTTCAAGAGCATCTACGCCGCGCTCTACTTCTTCCCGATCCTGACGGTGCTGCAGGCGGTCGGCGCAGGACTGCTCTGTGAGTGACACGTTGCACTCAGGAGGGATTTGAATGTAACACTGCTGTCTCTAGACTACGCCTTCCCCTTCATCATCCTGGTGCTGTCGCTCTTCACTCTGGCCGTCTACATGTCTGCGTCTGAGATCCAGGTGAGTCACGCGAGGTGTCGCTCAGAGCCTTCAAGATCGGGTCTGAGATGCTGCAGGTTCTGGATCCGCCCGGTGAAGACTGTCATCAGTTGATTGACAGCTGATTGGTCGACTGGTGTGTGATTGACAGGTTGAATCAAAAACTCCTCCGAGGATCGTTTACCCACAGAATCAATATTTTTAAACATCAGTACTTTGAGTGTAGATCGTTTATCAACTTAAATGAATTTATATTGTTCATAAACATCCAGAAGCAACTTGTTTTGAAGATTCAAACAGACTCGTACAAACTGGACTGAATCAAAATAGAATTGACTTTTTTTAACTTATTTTTCTGTGATTAACTTCTGATCTTGTTCTTCACTCCATGAGAACCTGAGTCTTCAACTCCTTTCTTTCCACCTTCATATAAACAACCTCCGCGTTTATACTTAAGGTTGTGTGTCTTAGATTTAATGACGATTGTGTTGCTTCAGGTATTCTTGTGAGTCTTGATCTGGTAAGAAACACAAAGATGAACTTTGACCCCTGGTACAGGAGGGTTATGGATCAATAACGAGTGTGTGATCAACATGTGATCAACATGTGATCAACATGTGATCAACATGTGATCAACATGTGATGCATCAACTCTTTCAGTCGTTCAAGAACCTTCTGGCGAAGAAGAAGCGTCTGGTGGTTCTCTTCAGCCACTGGCTGCTCCACGCCTACGGCATCATCTCCATCTCCAGGCTGGACAAGCTGGACCAGGACCTGCCGCTCCTGGTTCTGGTTCCGTGTCCCGCCCTCTTCTACATCTGCACCGCCAGGTTCACGGAGCCCAGTCGGGTCCTGTCGGAGGCCGGCAACGGTCACTGAGTCGAGGAGCGAAGGTTCCGTCTTTGAATCATTTGTCCTTCAACTGTTTTGTAGAAAGAAACGTTTACAAAACCTGACATGGAATATTATTTATTTTAAATGTTGTCATCAGACACTGTTTCCACTCGACCAACAAACAAGTCTTTGTTAAACATCTGCTCCAATGTTGAGGCTCAACCAGTGTTTGACACAAGAACGTTTTGAGAAGATCCTGAGAAGGTTCCAGAAGTTCCATGACGTCGATAAAGACGCTGTAATGATGTTGATAATAATGTTCTCGCGGTTCTTCTCGTCTCGCGAGTCGTTACTGATGTTTTCTTCAGATGAACAAACCAAATGTACATATTTATTTATTGTCAAGTTTATGTTTTGTTGTTAATAAAGTTCACGTTCAGTGATTCAACTTCAAGGTCATGTAATACTGCATGAAACGACAACCGTGTGGATTTTACTGCATAGTTTGATCCCAACAAAGGTTTTATTCATCTTTTGATTCCTTTCTGCTCAGAATATTCAAATATTCCTGGAACATAAGATTCTGCTCATGATGAATTATCACAACAGTAGATTTAAAAAGTTGATACACGTGTATTATTCGGTTTGTTAAAGAGTACCTGATATATTTTAAATAAATAAAAGCCATCAGTGTGACCTCTGACCCTGAAGGAGTCAAGTGTGCTCGAAGGCATCATTCTTTGGATCGACAGACGCTGAACAATCAAATCATTCTTCGATTCTGTAACAAACTCCAGTGACGTCACAGGAACGACGGGCGTCCTGGGCTGACCTTTGACCCAACATGTCCTTTGGTTGTGGTCACTTCTGGATGTAGATGATGATGATGCACAGAGTCCCCACCAGACCCAGAGCCTGGATGCCCAAGAACCACAGCAGCAGCCAGAAGAAGACCACCAGCACCGGCTCCACCACCTTGTCACCAAAGTACATGTGGCTGAAGCCCAGTCCTCGCAGGCACTTGTTCAACATCCCGAACAGGGTCCCCATGCGCTCGCAGTCGTCCAGGGCCGGCTTCTCCGGGGCCGGCGGGTCGTCCGGGACCCACATGTTGTCGGGATCCATCAAGGTGGTCTCGTTCCTGACCTGAAGGAACAAAGAGTTTAGATGACAGTTTGAAAAGTGTTCAACCTTTGACATCCGAGTCAAGATGAACATCGATAAAGTAAGTAATTTGTATTGATGGAGAACTTTTCCAGACCAAGGTCACAGAGAACTTTAACAATCAAAACAATATTCAATAAAATATATACTTAAAAGATCAAGATAATACTGAGAACAACACAGGAGTCTCAGAGAATCAAGGATAA
>JACEEU010000957.1:7500-10000 GCA_016630915.1 Callionymus lyra
CTGGACTATTGTAACAGTTTGTTTTCATGTCTTAACAAGAAGGATCGTCTCGTCTGCAGTTCATACTCTGACCCGCTCTAGTAGAAGAACTCACATCTCTCCGGTCCTTAAAACTCTTCACTGGCTTCCAGTTTCTTTCAGGATCATTTTAAAATTCTGGTTCTTACTTTCAGATCTATTCATGGTCAGGCCTTCATGCTCTGATCCAGACTTACACCCCAGCTCGGGCTCTGAGGTCTGTGGATCAGAATCTACTGATGGTTCCTGAACTTCCGGACCAGAGGAGAGAAATCCTTCCAGACTGTTGCTCCTAAGCTTTGGAACCATCTCTGTGTTTGATGATCTACTGACTCCTTTAAGAAACATCTGTGTTTGATGATCTACTGACTCCTTCAAGAAACATCTGTGTTTGATGATCTACTGACTCCTTCAAGAAACATCTGTGTTTGATGATCTACTGACTCCTTCAAGAAACATCTGTGTTGATGTCTCTGTCCTACTGACTCCTTCAAGAAACATCTGTGTTTGATGATCTACTGACTCCTTCAAGAAACATCTGTGTTTGATGATCTACTGACTCCTTTAAGAAACATCTGTGTTTGATGATCTACTGACTCCTTCAAGAAACATCTGTGTTTGATGATCTACTGACTCCTTTAAGAAACATCTGTGTTTGATGATCTACTGACTCCTTTTGTGTTTGATGATCTACTGACTCCTTCAAGAAACATCTGTGTTTGATGATCTACTGACTCCTTCAAGAAACATCTGTGTTTGATGATCTACTGACTCCTTTAAGAAACATCTGTGTTTGATGATCTACTGACTCCTTCAAGAAACATCTGTGTTTGATGATCTACTGACTCCTTCAAGAAACATCTGTGTTTGATGATCTACTGACTCCTTAGAAACATCTGTGTTTGATGATCTACTGACTCCTTCAAGAAACATCTGTGTTTGATGATCTACTGACTCCTTCAAGAAACATCTGTGTTTGATGATCTACTGACTCCTTTAAGAAACATCTGTGTTTGATGATCTACTGACTCCTTTAAGAAACATCTGTGTTTGATGATCTACTGACTCCTTCAAGAAACATCTGTGTTTGATGATCTACTGACTCCTTCAAGAAACATGTGTGTTTGATGATCTACTGACTCCTTTAAGAAACATGTGTGTTTGATGATCTACTGACTCCTTCAAGAAACATCTGTGTTTGATGATCTACTGACTCCTTCAAGAAACATCTGTGTTTGATGATCTCTTCCTTCAACATTTTGATCGGTTTGATGATCTCTGCTCCTTCAAGAAACATCTGTGTTTGATGATCTACTGACTCCTTTAAGAAACATCTGTGTTTGATGATCTACTGACTCCTTCAAGAAACATTGTGTTTGGCTAACCTTTTTGATGATCTACTGACAAGAAACAGTGTGTTGGTGATCTACTGACTCCTTCAAGAAACATGTGTGTTTGATGATCTACTGACTCCTTCAAGAAACATCTGTGTTTGATGATCTACTGACTCCTTCAAGAAACATCTGTGTTTGATGATCTACTGACTCCTTCAAGAAACATCTGTGTTTGATGATCTACTGACTCCTTCAAGAAACATCTGTGTTTGATGATCTACTGACTCCTTTAAGAAACATCTCAAGACACTTTTATTTGATCTTTTCCTTGATTTTCTGGAACTCCTGTGTTGTTCTCAGTATTATCTTGATCTTTAAAGTATGTACTTTATTGAGTATTGTTTTGATTGTCTAAGTGCTTTGTGACCCTGGTCTGGAAAAGCGCTATATAAATAAATATTACTTACTTACTTACTTTTCATTTAAATATTTACATTTGGACTCTCGTAACCTCTTGTTCGTCCAGATTTCAGAGCAACTTTATAAAGTAATAAAGTGTAAAACATGGTCGTGAACATGAACTTCATCTTGTAGAGGAAGATTCAGTGTTTACTACATGTTACCAGAGTTTTCACATTGACCTCTAAAGAATCAACATTGAAAATATTGATTCTCACTCCCCCCAGTGTCAGAACAGTGTAAGTGCAATATTGTGGAATCTTTTTACAAGTGTTTACAAAAGACACAGAGAGAGTGATCTTATCTTATCTCATCTTATCTTATCTTATCTTATCTTATCTCATCTTATCTTATCTTGATATGTGTCTTCATCCCAGAAGTCATAGAGTCTGAAGATGTTTTGAAAAGTCACTTCATGTTCTTCACCAGGCTGGTGAGATGCAGTGACCCCAGAATCTCCACAGTTTCCATCAACATTCCTGCTGACACCGTCAAACTGCGCCTGGAGAAGACTCTGGTGTCCAGGGTTCCTCGCGCCGCCTTCTACAACCTCTCTGAGCTGCTCTTCCTGTGGTTGACCTACAACTCCATCACGTCGATCCATCCCAGCAGTTTTGTCAACCTGAAGGCTCTACGAGAACTACGCTTGGATGGGAACCTTCTCTCCACCTTTCCATGGGAGGGACTGA
>JACEEU010000957.1:15000-26241 GCA_016630915.1 Callionymus lyra
GTCCGTGTTCTTCATGTATTTGTTCATTTGTATGTATAATATATTTGATGTATGTTATGAAACTGTCAGGATTTGTAAGTTTATGACATTGAAGCAACTTTTTCAGAAAAACGAACAGTTGAAGTTAAATATTCTCAACACATCCGACTAAATATAAATCGTAGAAATAAGTAAGTAAGTAAGTAATATTTATTTATATAGTGCTTTTCGAGACCAGGGTCACAAAGCCCTTTAACCATCCAACCAATTTTCAATAAAGTTTTTCCTTTTAAAATCATACTATTATCCTGACAAGCACCCGGGATTTCCGGAAATTCCTGGAACCTCCTCAATTTTTGATGTGTTTTTTGGTGTTTTTTGGGTCTCTTTATCTCCTCTTTCCTTTTTTTGTTGGGGGGTAGTAAAGACAAAAGGTTGTTGGAGGGAGGGGGAGGAAAAACACAGATGTTTCTTAAAGGAGTCAGTAGATCATCAAACACAATGTTTCTTAAGGATCAGTAGATAATACTGAGAACACAGAGGTTTCTTGAAGGAGTCCAGTAGATCATCAAACACAGATGTTTCTTGAAGGAGTCAGTAGATCATCAAACACAGATGTTTCTTGAAGGAGTCAGTAGATCATCAAACACACATGTTTCTTGAAGGAGTCAGTAGATCATCAAACACAGATGTTTCTTGAAGGAGTCAGTAGATCATCAAACACAGATGTTTCTTGAAGGAGTCAGTAGATCATCAAACACAGATGTTTCTTGAAGGAGTCAGTAGATCATCAAACACAGATGTTTCTTGAAGGAGTCAGTAGATCATCAAACACAGATGTTTCTTGAAGGAGTCAGTAGATCATCAAACACACATGTTTCTTGAAGGAGTCAGTAGATCATCAAACACAGATGTTTCTTGAAGGAGTCAGTAGATCATCAAACACAGATGTTTCTTGAAGGAGTCAGTAGATCATCAAACACATATGTTTCTTGAAGGAGTCAGTAGATCATCAAACACACATGTTTCTTGAAGGAGTCAGTAGATCATCAAACACAGATGTTTCTTGAAGGAGTCAGTAGATCATCAAACACATATGTTTCTTGAAGGAGTCAGTAGATCATCAAACACAGATGTTTCTTGAAGGAGTCAGTAGATCATCAAACACAGATGTTTCTTGAAGGAGTCAGTAGATCATCAAACACAGATGTTTCTTGAAGGAGTCAGTAGATCATCAAACACAGATGTTTCTTGAAGGAGTCAGTAGATCATCAAACACAGATGTTTCTTGAAGGAGTCAGTAGATCATCAAACACACGATGTTTCTTGAAGGAGTCAGTAGATCATCAAACACAGATGTTTCTTGAAGGAGTCAGTAGATCATCAAACACAGATGTTTCTTGAAGGAGTCAGTAGATCATCAAACACATATGTTTCTTAAAGGAGTCAGTAGATCATCAAACACACATGTTTCTTGAAGGAGTCAGTAGATCATCAAACACAGATGTTTCTTGAAGGAGTCAGTAGATCATCAAACACACATGTTTCTTAAAGAGTCGTAGATCTAACTTGTTTCTTAAAGGAGTCAGTAGATCATCAAACACAGATGTTTCTTGAAGGAGTCAGTAGATCATCAAACACAGATGTTTCTTGAAGGAGTCAGTAGATCATCAAACACAGATGTTTCTTGAAGGAGTCAGTAGATCATCAAACACAGATGTTTCTTGAAGGAGTCAGTAGATCATCAAACACAGATGTTTCTTAAAGGAGTCAGTAGATCATCAAACACAGATGTTTCTTAAAGGAGTCAGTAGATCATCAAACACACATGTTTCTTGAAGGAGTCAGTAGATCATCAAACACAGATGTTTCTTGAAGGAGTCAGTAGATCATCAAACACAGATGTTTCTTGAAGGAGTCAGTAGATCATCAAACACAGATGTTTCTTGAAGGAGTCAGTAGATCATCAAACACAGATGTTTCTTGAAGGAGTCAGTAGATCATCAAACACAGATGTTTCTTGAAGGAGTCAGTAGATCATCAAACACAGATGTTTCTTGAAGGAGTCAGTAGATCATCAAACACAGATGTTTCTTGAAGGAGTCAGTAGATCATCAAACACAGATGTTTCTTAAAGGAGTCAGTAGATCATCAAACACAGATGTTTCTTGAAGGAGTCAGTAGATCATCAAACACAGATGTTTCTTGAAGGAGTCAGTAGATCATCAAACACACATGTTTCTTGAAGGAGTCAGTAGATCATCAAACACAGAGATGGTTCCAAAGCTTAGGAGCAACAGTCTGGAAGGATTTCTCTCCTCTGGTCCTGAAGTTCAGGAACCATAAGTAGATTCAGATCCACAGACCTCAGAGCCCGAGCTGGGGTGTAAGGCTGCAACCTTACCATAAAGATAAATAATCCAGCAAAAGGTTACAAACATTGTTTTTAACATGTTTTTAACATGTTTTTAACATGTTTTTAACATGTTTGCATGAGGTGTAGATAACAGTAAACAAATTAAACACACAAACAACTATGTGTGATACACAAAACAATAAACAAAACTTAAAAATAACTAATTCTGTTCAAATGTGTTCATAAACAAACACATGAACAAACAATAACTGTAAACTGAACTGTAAACAAACTGATCCTGGAGCTGAAGTGTTGTGAGTCAGTTAACACAAGTGTTGTGAGTCAGTTAACACAAGTGTTGTGAGTCAGTTAACACAAGTGTTGTGAGTCAGTTAACACAAGTGTTGTGAGTCATTTAACACAAGTGTTGTGAGTCAGTTAACACAAGTGTTGTGAGTCAGTTAACACAAGTGTTGTGAGTCAGTTAACACAAGTGTTGTGAGTCAGTTAACACAAGTGTTGTGAGTCATTTAACACAAGTGTTGTGAGTCAGTTAACACAAGTGTTGTGAGTCAGTTAACACAAGTGTTGTGAGTCAGTTAACACAAGTGTTGTGAGTCAGTTAACACAAGTGTTGTGAGTCATTTAACACAAGTGTTGTGAGTCAGTTAACACAAGTGTTGTGAGTCAGTTAACACAAGTGTTGTGAGTCAGTTAACACAAGTTTTGTGAGTCAGTTAACACAAGTGTTGTGAGTCAGTTAACACAAGTTTTGTGAGTCAGTTAACACAAGTGTTGTGAGTCAGTTAACACAAGTGTTGTGAGTCAGTTAACACAAGTGTTGTGAGTCATTTAACACAAGTGTTGTGAGTCAGTTAACACAAGTGTTGTGAGTCAGTTAACACAAGTGTTGTGAGTCAGTTAACACAAGTGTTGTGAGTCAGTTAACACAAGTGTTGTGAGTCATTTAACACAAGTGTTGTGAGTCAGTTAACACAAGTGTTGTGAGTCAGTTAACACAAGTGTTGTGAGTCATTTAACACAAGTGTTGTGAGTCAGTTAACACAAGTGTTGTGAGTCAGTTAACACAAGTGTTGTGAGTCAGTTAACACAAGTGTTGTGAGTCAGTTAACACAAGTGTTGTGAGTCAGTTAACACAAGTGTTGTGAGTCAGTTTACACAAGGTTTGTGAGTCAGTTAACACAAGTGTTGTGAGTCAGTTAACACAAGTGTTGTGAGTCAGTTAACACAAGTGTTGTGAGTCAGTTAACACAAGTGTTGTGAGTCAGTTAACACAAGTGTTGTGAGTCAGTTAACACAAGTGTTGTGAGTCAGTTAACACAAGTGTTGTGAGTCAGTTAACACAAGTGTTGTGAGTCAGTTAACACAAGTGTTGTGAGTCAGTTAACACAAGTGTTGTGAGTCAGTTAACACAAGTGTTGTGAGTCAGTTAACACAAGTGTTGTGAGTCAGTTAACACAAGTGTTGTGAGTCAGTTAACACAAGTGTTGTGAGTCAGTTAACACAAGTGTTGTGAGTCAGTTAACACAAGTGTTGTGAGTCAGTTAACACAAGTGTTGTGAGTCAGTTAACACAAGTGTTGTGAGTCAGTTAACACAAGTGTTGTGAGTCAGTTAACACAAGTGTTGTGAGTCAGTTAACACAAGTGTTGTGAGTCAGTTAACACAAGTGTTGTGAGTCAGTTAACACAAGTGTTGTGAGTCAGTTAACACAAGTGTTGTGAGTCAGTTAACACAAGTGTTGTGAGTCAGTTAACACAAGTGTTGTGAGTCAGTTAACACAAGTGTTGTGAGTCAGTTAACACAAGTGTTGTGAGTCAGTTAACACAAGTGTTGTGAGTCAGTTAACACAAGTGTTGTGAGTCAGTTAACACAAGTGTTGTGAGTCAGTTAACACAAGTGTTGTGAGTCAGTTAACACAAGTGTTGTGAGTCAGTTAACACAAGTGTTGTGAGTCAGTTAACACAAGTGTTGTGAGTCAGTTAACACAAGTGTTGTGAGTCAGTTAACACAAGTGTTGTGAGTCAGTTAACACAAGTGTTGTGAGTCAGTTAACACAAGTGTTGTGAGTCAGTTAACACAAGTGTTGTGAGTCAGTTAACACAAGTGTTGTGAGTCAGTTAACACAAGTGTTGTGAGTCAGTTAACACAAGTGTTGTGAGTCAGTTAACACAAGTGTTGTGAGTCAGTTAACACAAGTGTTGTGAGTCAGTTAACACAAGTGTTGTGAGTCAGTTAACACAAGTGTTGTGAGTCAGTTAACACAAGTGTTGTGAGTCAGTTAACACAAGTGTTGTGAGTCAGTTAACACAAGTGTTGTGAGTCAGTTAACACAAGTATTGTGAGTCAGTTAACACAAGTGTTGTGAGTCAGTTAACACAGGTGTTGTGAGTCATCATGATCATGCAGTTTCATTCCTGTCCTCCAGGGGGCGTCTATCCTCCGCATGCTGGAAGACTGGATGACCAAAGAGCTCTTCAGAGACGGCTGTCGAGTGAGTCTCGAGCTCAACTTTGCAAAATCATGTTTCGTTGACTCGTGTTTCCTCCCACAGAAGTACCTGAAGGACTACACCTTCAAAAACGCCAAAACTGCGAACTTCTGGGCGTCACTGACTAACGTGAGCGAGTCATTGGTTGACGGACAGGTTTGATGTTGTGATCTCTCTGCAGGTCAGTGGTCTGCCCGTGGCCGAGGTCATGGACACGTGGACTCAACAGATGGGGTATCCGGTCCTGGACTTGTCGGTCTCGGAATCCGCCGCCAAACTCACGCAGAAACGTTTCCTTTTAGACCCTAAAGCGGATCCTAACGACACCCCGTCACCCTTCCAGTAAGTCTTTCATGAGCCTCGACGCTCGTCAATCTATGGGACCCCAGAGGTCAGAGGTCACATGTTGACCTCAATGAAGGAGTTCACAGTGAAGTCATGGAAACAGAAGAATAGACGCTAAGATAAGATAATGTTAAGATACTTTGACAGGTGAACTTGGTTGCAGGTACAAGTGGACCATCCCACTCAAGTCCTTCACCCTCAAGAGTGAAAAGATCATCTCGACCATGTTCGACAGGACGAGCACAGGTTATCATCAACTATATCTATGTTCCTGTGACTCTTGAACTCAAGTGTTGAACCTTCTGTGCTTCCATGGACAGAACAGGCCGTGAGTCCTTACTCCGCCTCCCTGGACGGTCTTCTGAGGGTCAACGTCAATCACATGGGATTCTTCCGAGTCAACCATGAAGGCTCCATGTGGGACGCGATCAGTACTCAGCTCCAGGACAACCACACGGTAAACTCTTGAGGTTCTAGATCTACATCAGAGATCGACGTATGAAGGTTCCTGTGAGCTGGACCTTTTACAGAAGGTTCTGGATCATGAACGTGTTCTTCTTGTCCAGGTGTTCGGTGCAGCGGACAGAGCGAGCTACATCGACGATGTGTTTGCTCTCTCCAGGTGAGTCGGTCGAGGGTCTTCGTTCACACGTCCTTCACTGACTCGTCTCTTCAGGGCGAACCTCATCGACTACAGCAAGGCCTTCAATCTCACCAAGTATCTCAGCGACGAGAGGGAGTTGGTGGTCTGGGAGAGGTTGGACGCATCCATCGCCTACGTTCAAGACATGCTGGCAGGGAGAGCAGAAGTCTACTCTAAGTTCCAGGTGTGTTTCCTCTCCAGGTGAACAGTTCAGATAAAAAGATGTCTTCTTTCAACTCCACCATCACTAGTTGTGATGTTGTATGAAGATCAAGTCACTTATTGAGAGAAGCTCTTGGACGTCGACGCCTGACTGTATAAAAATAACTTTCCGTCTGATTTACAGAACCTGTTTCGCAACCATGTGCAGGCAATAGCCAAAGAACTTGGTTTCATGGATGTTGGATCACATACACAGAGGTAGAAGTTGATGAAGCTCCAGCATCACACAGTGACATCTAGTGGACATGAAGCTTCACATCGTTGTGATCTTTCTAGAATGTTACGAGAGACTGTGATCAACATGGCGTGTTCGATGGCGGATCCTGACTCGCTCCTAGAGATGACGAAGATCTTTGACCAGTGGATCGATGAGACTATTACGTAAGAAGCCGTGTCTCCTAACAAGAGGGTTCCATCTGAGATGCTTTCTGGTCTTCAGGAACATCCCGGTGAACCTGAGGCTGCTGGTTTACCGATACGGCATGAAGAACTCCGGCACCGTAGCCAAGTGGGAGGTCATGTGGGACAGGTACAAGACCACGACTCTGGCTCAGGAGAAGGTCAAGCTGCTGTACGGTTTGGCGTCTGTGCAGGACGTGAACCTTCTCTACAGGTAATTACCTTCACCGACACGTATCGTGAGCATCTACACTGAGCACTGTCGTTGTCACCAGGCTCCTGGAGGCCACCAAGGACGAGAAGGTGGTGAGAAGTCAGGATCTGTTCACTGTAGTTAGATACGTGTCGTACAACCAGATGGGTCTGGACATGGCCTGGGACTGGACCACACTCAACTGGGACTACCTGGTCCAGAGGTCAGTGCGCTGGAGAGAGAGTGTTTGACACACGATGACCTTGAACTGAAGTGCTGGTGTCTGCTCAGGTACACCATCAACGACAGGAACCTGGGACGTTTGCTCACTCAGATCTCCAGCACCTACAACACTGACCTGCAGAAGTGGAAGGTGAGCCTGAGGTTCTCCTTCAGATGTTGAACCTTTGAAACGTCATTGTAACTTGAGGACGTCCTGGTCACGCTAACACTCATCTCTGGGGTGAAGATGGAGAACTTCTTCGCTCTGACCCCAGACTCCGGAGCAGGTGAGCTGCCGAGGAAGCAAGGCCTGGAGACGGTGAAGAACAACATTGACTGGGTGAAGAACAATGAAGCTGAGATCAAGACATGGCTGGACAGCAACGTCCTCTAACAGCTCCTGGACCAGGGTCTGACCTTGAACTCTCTCATTGGTGATGAGTCCATCATGAAGGTCATCAACTGTAGATGACAAATATCTTCACTGGAAGATCTTGATCACGATAAGAATGTGTTTGTCTTCAAATCATCTATTGAACTGTTTTGTACATTTTATGTTTTTAAAAGAAATAAAAGCAAAAGAATTGAAATCATGTGGTTTTAATGAAATAATGTTGATCATCAGCAACACTTGATTGAATCTAAATGTTTGTTCTCTGGACCAGCAGGTGGTCACTGTAGACATGAACATCCTGGAGAACTTCACTTCAGTAGCAAACGTTCAGATGATAAACATGATGAGTCATCGTTTACACAAGTGTTCTACGGTGTCAGGGCGGGTTGAGGAGTTGCCATGGCAACCTCACTGATGCTGATCTGCTGCCGGCTCTGACAGCGAAGCATCCCAGTGATGGCTCGTCTGAACCTGCAGGAGAAGACACACCTGGTGATGCTGGTCTGTCACCACAGACTCTTCACTCACTTCTTGTTGGCTACCACATAAATGCAGGGGTTGTAGAAGGTGGAGGACTTGGCGAAGAGTGGAGCGATGATGGCCATGGGTGCCGAGATCTTCTGGGGGTCACCAAACGAGGCCCACAGACACACTATGGAATAGGGAGACCAGGCCACCAGGAACATGACGATCATCACGATAGACATCTACAAACACAGAAGCGCCTTCGGTTCATTTAAACAATCAATACACACTTAAGATACACACAACACACAACATACAACACACAACACACAAGACAAACACAGCAGCAACAAGAAAGTGAAGAAAAAGATCAAATCAAAGTGTCTTGAGTCAGTAGATCATCAAACACATGTTTCTTGAAGGAGTCAGTAGATCATCAAACACAGATGTTTCTTGAAGGAGTCAGTAGATCATCAAACACAGATGTTTCTTGAAGGAGTCAGTAGATCATCAAACACAGATGTTTCTTGAAGGAGTCAGTAGATCATCAAACACAGATGTTTCTTAAAGGAGTCAGTAGATCATCAAACACATGTTTCTTGAAGGAGTCAATAGATCATCAAACACAGATGTTTCTTGAAGGAGTCAGTAGATCATCAAACACATGTTTCTTGAAGGAGTCAGTAGATCATCAAACACATGTTTCTTGATGGAGTCAGTAGATCATCAAACACAGATGTTTCTTGAAGGAGTCAGTAGATCATCAAACACAGATGTTCCTTGAAGGAGTCAGTAGATCATCAAACACACATGTTTCTTGAAGGAGTCAGTAGATCATCAAACACAGATGTTTCTTGAAGGAGTCAGTAGATCATCAAACACAGATGTTTCTTGAAGGAGTCAGTAGATCATCAAACACAGATGTTTATTGAAGGAGTCAGTAGATCATCAAACACAGATGTTTCTTAAAGGAGTCAGTAGATCATCAAACACAGATGTTTCTTAAAGGAGTCAGTAGATCATCAAACACAGATGTTTCTTAAAGGAGTCAGTAGATCATCAAACACAGATGTTTCTTGAAGGAGTCAGTAGATCATCAAACACACATGTTTCTTGAAGGAGTCAGTAGATCATCAAACACAGATGTTTCTTGAAGGAGTCAGTAGATCATCAAACACAGATGTTTCTTGAAGGAGTCAGTAGATCATCAAACACAGATGTTTCTTGAAGGAGTCAGTAGATCATCAAACACACATGTTTCTTGAAGGAGTCAGTAGATCATCAAACACACATGTTTCTTGAAGGAGTCAGTAGATCATCAAACACAGATGTTTCTTGAAGGAGTCAGTAGATCATCAAACACAGATGTTTCTTGAAGGAGTCAGTAGATCATCAAACACAGATGTTTCTTGAAGGAGTCAGTAGATCATCAAACACATGTTTCTTGAAGGAGTCAGTAGATCATCAAACACAGATGTTTCTTGAAGGAGTCAGTAGATCATCAAACACATGTTTCTTGAAGGAGTCAGTAGATCATCAAACACACATGTTTCTTGAAGGAGTCAGTAGATCATCAAACACAGAGATGTTTCTTGAAGGAGTCAGTAGATCATCAAACACACATGTTTCTTGAAGGAGTCAGTAGATCATCAAACACACATGTTTATTGAAGGAGTCAGTAGATCATCAAACACAGATATTTCTTGAAGGAGTCAGTAGATCATCAAACACAGATGTTTCTTGAAGGAGTCAGTAGATCATCAAACACATATGTTTCTTGAAGGAGTCAGTAGATCATCAAACACAGAGATGTTTTTGAAGGAGTCAGTAGATCATCAAACACAGATGTTTCTTGAAGGAGTCAGTAGATCATCAAACACACATGTTTCTTGAAGGAGTCAGTAGATCATCAAACACAGATGTTTCTTGAAGGAGTCAGTAGATCATCAAACACAGATGTTTCTTGAAGGAGTCAGTAGATCATCAAACACAGAGATGGTTCCAAAGCTTAGGAGCAACAGTCTGGAAGGATTTCTTTCCTCTGGTCCAGAAGTTCAGGAACCATCAGTAGATTCTGATCCACAGACCTCAGAGCCCGAGCTGGGGTGTAAGTCTGGATCAGATCATGAAGGTCTGACCATGAATAGATCTGAAAGTAAGAACCAGAATTTTAAAATGATCCTGAAAGAAACCAGTGAAGAGTTTGAAGGAGAAATGTGAGTTCTTCTACTAGAGCGGCTCAGAGTTCTGCGTTTTGTATGAACTGAAGGCGAGACACATCCTTCTGGTTTAACATCTTTTCTTAACATACAAGAAGGTTTGTCAGAACATGTGATGCTGGTTCACAAACACATTGAAGGAATCTTCCCACCTTGGTCACGTCCATCTGGTCCGACCAGTTGGCGTCCAAGCCGTCCGTGGACTTCAGTCTCTTCACCGTGACAGACACGTTGTAGTAGCAGTAGAACATGGACGGTCCAGTGGGATCAGGAAGTTCACTGCGATCACTGCCATGGTGTATGAAGCGAAGGACCTGCAATAAATGATTGGTGTTCCAGACGTTCATGTCCAGGACCTTCACCTCGAACATGTTGTAGCTCCTCACTCTGGGCACCAGTACCTGCTTTACTTCACTGGAAGTTTCAACTCACATGTCATTTTTCCTCCAGTTAACGGTGCATGCCGGTGGGATCTGGAGCGTAGCTGGACCCAGCCCACCAGTGGCATGGAGGACCAGAACACGGCGTTGAGCCAGGCA
The DNA here is from genome assembly GCA_016630915.1 of Callionymus lyra. NCBI lineage: Eukaryota > Metazoa > Chordata > Actinopteri > Syngnathiformes > Callionymidae > Callionymus > Callionymus lyra. The sequence goes on from JACEEU010000957.1 coordinate 25,488, forward strand.
GCTAGAATCAGAAGGTTGTAGGACCTCAGCGTCATCTTCTGACCTGCAATGATAAGAGAGTTGACCAGAGAATAACATTCTTAAACACATTTAACAGATTCTTGTTCATCAGATGAATATTTGAAGGTTGTCAGAGATCTTGAGCAGGAGGAGGAAGTTCTTACTTATCTCTGGCCTGCAGATGGTCAAGTAGCGGTCCAATGGCCACGACGGTCAGCAGGCGATGCTGGCCATGCCGAAGAAGATGTTTAGAGCCGCGTAGATCTTGGGACAAACCCAGTAAACACATACGTTGTAGTGAATATCATCGACCACTAGGGTCGCACGTGGTCTTCATGGTGAAGGTCGAAGCTGCTGTTTTTAGGTTCTTTATTGTTTCTTCTCGGATGTTTGAAGCTCTAGACATGAATGTACAGAAGTCCCACACCTGGCAGCCGGTGTGGCCAAACCTCCAGCTCCCGTGAAGATCCGGGGCGGCCGACATGGGATAACCAGTAAGCGACTCCCACATCAGTGAAGGCAAGTTGATGATGATGAGGTTCGTGGCCGTGCGGAGCTCCTTGAGCTCACAAACATCGGAGGACCACGATGTTACTGGCCAGACTGGTGATCCCTGCGAGATATAACTTTGACTATAAAACATTTAAGCACAAACATGTCAAGTGAAGAAAATACGCGAAACAGACTCAAACACACTTGAGTTTCGTTGGCGACCCTCAGAAAAACTGCAGCTCCTGGTGAGGCGTCCGTCCAT
>JACEEU010000958.1:0-12500 GCA_016630915.1 Callionymus lyra
AAAAGTTGAGTATTTAAAAAATAAATTAATAATATTATTATTATAAATAAATGAATTATTTTTACACATGGAGTTTGATATTCTAAATCAATTAGATCAAAATTAAATGTTTTGAATTCCATATTTTTTCATCCTCATCATTTTGAAGTTCACTATTGAAATGTTCATTCAATATGCAAATATTTAATTTAATTATTTATAAAAACTATTGAATATAACTTAATTTAACATTAAAAACGAAAGTTTTTATTTTAAACAAATAATAATTCAAAATGTGAAATGTTCAATTCAACACTTCAAATATTACTTACTAACTTAAATATTATGATGAAATACTTCCATAGAAAGAAATCCCCTATTTATACAGTGTTTTGTTAGGCACCATCTAGTGGTAGATTTAATGATTGTTTTAATTATCTGTTTGTTAGTTGGTCAAAGTATTGACTTTTGTCAAATGTAAGATTGTCTGACTTGTGTCTCGCTGCGCAGATGGATGAAGATGAAGAAAGGAGGAAGAGGAGAAGAGAGAAAAACAAAGTTGCAGCAGCGAGATGTCGAAACAAGAAGAAGGAGCGAACAGACTTTCTTCAAAGGGTGAGTTCACCAGTCACATGACCTGCTGCTGTCAGAAGTTACATGATGATGACGCACGTTTACACACATGTACACACATGTACACACACACCCAAATACACACACAATCACTCACAAACAGACACACACACATGTATGCACACACGTACACACACACCCAAATACACAAACACACACACACAAATACACACACAATCACTCACAAACAGACATACACACCCAAATACACACAGACATACCCTCGAATACACACATGTACACACACACATATTCACCCAAATACATGAACAGTTTTATCTTGACCTTTTAAGTATATTTTAGTGAATATTGTTTTGATTGTTTAAGCGCTTTGTGACCCTGGTCTGGAAAAGCGCTATATAAATACAAATTACTTACTTACTTACTTACTTACAAATACACACACAATCAGTTACATACACACACGTACGCGATGATATGTCAAATGCAATGGTTCAGCTCAAACCTCTTATAGAATCTCACAGTGTCGTTGATCTTGATCCCAGGAATCGGAGCGTCTGGAGATGGTGAACTCAGACCTGAAGGCTCAGATCGAGGAGCTCCGGCTCGAGAGGCAGCAGCTCATGGTGATGCTCAACCTGCACCGGCCCACCTGCATCGTGAGGACCGACAGCGTCAAAACCCCGGAGAGCGAGGGAAACCCCCTGTTGGAGCAGCTTTCTTCAGAAGACAAGTGAGACGCCAGGAAGACGTGAGATCCTGGAACGACAAACTCCCAGCACGCCGGCATGAACTTGAAGCCGGCGACTTTTCCTGCACTTGAGCTCCGAGCTGGAGACTTACAGGGACTTACACAGACTTATGGGGACTCATGAAGACCTACGGGGACTCATGGAGACTCATGGAGACCTATGGGGACTCATGGAGACCTACGGGGACTCATGGAGACCTACAGGGACTGATGGGGACTTACAGGGACTCATGGGGACCTACGGGGACTCATGAGGACCTACGGGGATTCATGGGGACTTATGGGGACTCATGGAGACTCATGGAGACTCATGGGGACTCATGGGGACTCAAAGGGACACATGGGGACTCGTGGAGACTCTGCCTGAGGATGTGGTCGTCCACAGGAACCACAAGCTCTGTCCAAAGTAGGAGACTCTCCTCATCCCGGGTCGTTACTGAAGCCGCCGTGCCTCGTTACTTCAACCTCACACGGACCAACAGAGTGACCTGGAGGAATGTCCACACGGTGCTCTGCTAAGACTGTCCAGTAAGTGGCGCTGGTCTGCAGTTATTTGTACGCATACATAGAGTTCTTAGCCTAAACTACTCAAAGGAGTTATTTGAACTTTTTTTTTACTTCCTGAACTGCCTGGACCGAGGCAGCAGCGGTTGATCCGACTCGTGGTGACGCTGGCGTCATGAAGAAGCACATATACACACAAATGTTTACACCTTGTTGTCCATTGTTGTACTTGTTTTATACTGCTTTGTATACATAAAACATATGAATGGCTTGTTGATCACTTGATGTGACTTCAGTTATTGTCGTGTAAGGCTGTCAAACAGCTGCCGGAGCAAGTCTTTCTACAGCTGAGCAGTACTGGACCTGTATCTCTGTCATCACTAGATTAAATCTATTTTCTAACCATCACGGCTCCTGTCATTATGGGAACAAATGATTGATGAACTTTTCATTTATTTTTTTATATCAACTGGTTCTTTCATGTTAAATATTCTAATATTGAATATGATCGTAATAGTACAACTGAGTATTGTAGCCACTGAAAGTATTTTATCATGAGATTAAAATAGTTTAAAATGTATTTATTATGAGATTAAAGACATATAAAATCTATTTATTATGAAATTAAAGAGGTATAAAATCTATTTATTATGAGATTAAAGTTGTATAAAATCTATTTATTAAGAGATTTGACGTAGGAATATAATTTGTTATTAAAGTGTTTTATACAGCTTTAATCTCGAAATAAATGTATTTTACCGACTTTAATCTCGTAACAAATGTATTTTAGCGACTATAATCCCATAATAAAGTGTTTTTTTTACTACTTTAATATCGTAATAAATGTATTTTATAGGACTTTAATCTCGTAATAAATGTATTTTTTATACAACTTTAATCTCGTAATAAATGTATTTTATACGCCTTTAATCTCATAATAAATGTATTTTCATACGAATTTAATCTCGTAATAAATGTATTTTTATACGACTTTAATCTCGTAATAAATGTATTTTTATACGACTTTAATGTCGTAATAAATTATTTTATACAACTTTAATATCGTAATAAATTTATTTGATCGACTTTAATATCGTAATACATTTATTTGATCGACTTTAATATCGTAAGAAATGATTTGAAAGACTTTAATAACGTAATAAAGTATTTTGTACAACTTTATTCTCATAATAAAGTATTTTATACGACTTTAATCTCGTTATTATTTATTTATTAATTTACAACTTTACTCCCATAGTAAAACAAATAAAATAGCTTTGGGTGAACCTTATACTGCGTCGTAAAATAGCGTAATTTAAAACTTTGTAGTCCTTAAAAAAAAAAAAAAAAAAACATCATATGGACTACAGCTACATCTACTGGCGACTCGTGCACACTGCACAGAAACTTTACGTTTGTTTTATTTTTCTATCGAAACAGTATAATCTCTGGGAATAAAGTCACTTTTTAGAGTCTTCCTGAAATAACCTCTTTGTTTTATTGTTGAAGATAAACATCTACTTGTTGGAAAAGTGTGGCAACAATTATCTTAAGTTAATCTAAACCAGCTGTTGATTCCAACTAAATGATTCCAGGAATATTAGTTTTGTATAAACGTGTTGTCATTGGATCTCAGAAGATTATAAAGTTTAAACTAGTGACAACTTTTCATTTGTGTTTCTTTCCAACACTGTGTTGAACAAGCAAGATGAAACATTAATTTGTGTTTCTCTCCAACATTGTGTTGAACAAAAAAGAAGAAACATTAATTTGTGTTTCTCTCCAACATTGTGTTGAACAAAAAAGAAGAAACATTAATTTGTGTTTCTCTCCAACATTGTGTTGAACAAAAAAGAAGAAACTTTCATTTGTGTTTCTCTCCAATATTGTGTTGAACAAAAAAGAAGAAACATTAATTTGTGTTTCTCTCCAATATTGTGTTGAACAAAAAAGAAGAAACTTTCATTTGTGTTTCTCTCCAACATTGTGTTGAACAAACAAGATGAAACATTCATTTGTGTTTCTCTCCAACATTGTGTTGAACAAACAAGATGAAACATTCATTTGTGTTTCTCTCCAACATTGTGTTGAACAAACAAGATGAAACATTCATTTGTGTTTCTCTCCAACATTGTGTTGAACAAAAAAGAAGAAACTTTCATTTGTGTTTCTCTCCAATATTGTGTTGAACAAAAAAAGAAGAAACATTAATTTGTGTTTCTCTCCAATATTGTGTTGAACAAAAAAGAAGAAACATTCATTTGTGTTTCTCTCCAACATTGTGTTGAACAAACAAGATGAAACATTCATTTGTGTTTCTCTCCAACATTGTGTTGAACAAAAAAGAAGAAACTTTCATTTGTGTTTCTCTCCAATATTGTGTTGAACAAAAAAGAAGAAACATTAATTTGTGTTTCTCTCCAATATTGTGTTGAACAAAAAAGAAGAAACTTTCATTTGTGTTTCTCTCCAACATTGTGTTGAACAAACAAGATGAAACATTAATTTTTGTTTCTCTCCAACATTGTGTTAACAAACAAGATGAAACATTAATTTTTGTTTCTCTCCAACATTGTGTTGAACAAACAAGATGAAACATTAATTTTTGTTTCTCTCCAACATTGTGTTGAACAAACAAGATGAAACATTAATTTGTGTTTCACTCCAACATTGTGTTAACAAACAAGATGAAACATTAATTTTTGTTTCTCTCCAACATTGTGTTAACAAACAAGATGAAACATTAATTTTTGTTTCTCTCCAACATTGTGTTGAACAAACAAGATGAAACATTCATTTTTGTTTCTCTCCAACATTGTGTTAACAAACAAGATGAAACATTAATTTTTGTTTCTCTCCAACATTGTGTTAACAAACAAGATGAAACATTAATTTTTGTTTCTCTCCAACATTGTGTTAACAAACAAGATGAAACATTAATTTTTGTTTCTCTCCAACATTGTGTTGAACAAACAAGATGAAACATTAATTTGTGTTTCTCTCCAACATTGTGTTGAACAAACAAGATGAAACATTAATTTGTGTTTCTCTCCAACATTGTGTTGAACAAACAAGATGAAACATTAATTTGTGTTTCTCTCCAACATTGTGTTGAACAAACAAGATGAAACATTAATTTGTGTTTCTCTCCAACATTGTGTTGAACAAACAAGATGAAACATTAATTTGTGTTTCTCTCCAACATTGTGTTGAACAAACAAGATGAAACATTAATTTGTGTTTCTCTCCAACATTGTGTTGAACAAACAAGATGAAACATTAATTTGTGTTTCTCTCCAACATTGTGTTGAACAAACAAGATGAAACATTAATTTGTGTTTCTCTCCAACATTGTGTTGAATAAAAAAGGAGAAACATTCATTTGTGTTTCTCTCCAACATTGTGTTGAACAAAAAAGAAGAAACATTCATTTGTGTTTCTCTCCAATATTGTGTTGAACAAAAAAGAAGAAACTTTCATTTGTGTTTCTCTCCAACATTGTGTTGAACAAAAAAGAATAAACATTCATTTGTGTTTCTCTCCAACATTGTGTTGAACAAACAAGATGAAACATTCATTTGTGTTTCTCTCCAACATTGTGTTGAACAAAAAAGAAGAAACATTAATTTGTGTTTCTCTCCAACATTGTGTTGAACAAAAAAGAAGAAACTTTCATTTGTGTTTCTCTCCAATATTGTGTTGAACAAAAAAGAAGAAACATTAATTTGTGTTTCTCTCCAATATTGTGTTGAACAAAAAAGAAGAAACTTTCATTTGTGTTTCTCTCCAACATTGTGTTGAACAAACAAGATGAAACATTCATTTGTGTTTCTCTCCAACATTGTGTTGAACAAACAAGATGAAACATTCATTTGTGTTTCTCTCCAACATTGTGTTGAACAAACAAGATGAAACATTCATTTGTGTTTCTCTCCAACATTGTGTTGAACAAAAAAGAAGAAACTTTCATTTGTGTTTCTCTCCAATATTGTGTTGAACAAAAAAGAAGAAACATTAATTTGTGTTTCTCTCCAATATTGTGTTGAACAAAAAAGAAGAAACATTCATTTGTGTTTCTCTCCAACATTGTGTTGAACAAACAAGATGAAACATTCATTTGTGTTTCTCTCCAACATTGTGTTGAACAAAAAAAGAAGAAACTTTCATTTGTGTTTCTCTCCAATATTGTGTTGAACAAAAAAGAAGAAACATTAATTTGTGTTTCTCTCCAATATTGTGTTGAACAAAAAAGAAGAAACTTTCATTTGTGTTTCTCTCCAACATTGTGTTGAACAAACAAGATGAAACATTAATTTTTGTTTCTCTCCAACATTGTGTTAACAAACAAGATGAAACATTAATTTTTGTTTCTCTCCAACATTGTGTTGAACAAACAAGATGAAACATTAATTTTTGTTTCTCTCCAACATTGTGTTGAACAAACAAGATGAAACATTAATTTGTGTTTCACTCCAACATTGTGTTAACAAACAAGATGAAACATTAATTTTTGTTTCTCTCCAACATTGTGTTGAACAAACAAGATGAAACATTCATTTTTGTTTCTCTCCAACATTGTGTTAACAAACAAGATGAAACATTAATTTTTGTTTCTCTCCAACATTGTGTTAACAAACAAGATGAAACATTAATTTTTGTTTCTCTCCAACATTGTGTTAACAAACAAGATGAAACATTAATTTTTGTTTCTCTCCAACATTGTGTTGAACAAACAAGATGAAACATTAATTTTTGTTTCTCTCCAACATTGTGTTGAACAAACAAGATGAAACATTCATTTGTGTTTCCCTCCAACATTGTGTTGAACAAACAAGATGAAACTTTCATTTGTGTTTCCCTCCAACATTGTGTTGAACAAACAAGATGAAACATTCATTTGTGTTTCCCTCCAACATTGTGTTGAACAAACAAGATGAAACATTCATTTGTGTTTCCCTCCAACATTGTGTTGAACAAACAAGCCACACCTTGACGTTCCGATGCGTCCGCGAGACGATCACGACACGCACGACGCTTGAAGTGACGTCACAAAACAAGTCGGACGAGTCGTGAGAATGAATGTCAACAAGCGATTGGTTGTTAGGTGGTTCAGACTTTTGTCAAATCTACGATGAATCAAAAGAGAGAAAACAATGATTTAAATGTATATCAATGCTTTTTTGACTTTAAATACAACATGAACTGAACAACATTCAGGACGAACCTCTGGGTCAGTGGTGACTATTGCTGGCCGTGAGCTGTCGTTCCTTCACCCAAGACCAGGAACCTCTTCAGCTTCAATTCAAAGTCCATCGGTCGTTCTTCCACGAGCTTGTATCCTGACATCATGGTTCAAGTAGGGAATCAGCCCACAGGCTTCCCCCGGACAGGGCCAGCCCCCTCCTTTCCTTCTCAAGCCAAAGCCCTTTTGTTGGGGGGGGAAAAACCCAAAAAAAAAAAAAAAAAATACAAAAAATTTTACACCCCAAAGGAAGAAAAAAAAAGAAGAGAAATTTCCCCCCCCCCCCCCCCCCCCGGGGTGTGTTGTATAAAACTCCCCTCCCCCCCATAATCCCCCAACCCCCCACCCCTCCCCCCATCATACTTTTTAATTTTTTTATTTTCTCGGGAACCCCGGGGCAGAGGGGCCCACCACCCCACACAATAGGAATAACCCCCCCCCCCCCCTCTTTTTTCTGTTTAGTTTTATCCTGTAGATGGTGCTGTTTATATGTATGTATATTTATATGTAGGAGAGTGTACAATTGTAATGTTTATTATTTTGAATTAATCTGTAATGTTGTTGTCCTGCACATACAATCGAAGCCTGTGAATGGGAGATCGTGTGGACCATCTGGAGGAAAGTTTATTTTATTTTTCATATTTTCCAGAGTCTGAAAATGAAAGAAAAAGAAAGGCCGTCTGACCACATCTGTTACACCCGACTTAATCCCTTATGGATCATCATTCACAACTGTATCATTCGGTGTTGTCAGAATCGATGGTACAGGGTATCACCTATAGTAGGCCCCAGAAAAACCTCTGTAAATCTTCTCTGGGTCTTTTTCGTTCTGATGGCTTAAAACACCTTCAATTGTGTAAATTTCAAATGAGATGGGTCTTTAAGAAAGTTGTGACTTTATCTATCTTTAGTACAGAGAGCCAGGATTCAGCAGTTGAAGACAATTGGTTGATGTGGCAATGCAGTGAAAACAGAAAACCAGGAGCAGGAAATAGATTGTATGTGTTTATTTAGTCTTCAGAACACTTGAAAGTACCCTTTTAAGCCTGGATCCATGATGTCACATATGTATTATACTGGGCTGATCTATGTTCACAGAAGTGTATAATATAATATGTGGAATGTTGAAGGCTGGATGGGTGCCAGGTACTTGCTTAAGTAAAGCCAAATCAGTTCAACTAAACCATGAACAAGACTAAACAAACTGACTCCAATTTCCTCTGAACCTTCACTTTCTCTTACATTTGCTTTAGTTCTTTTTGGCTTTTGCAAAATAAATTGCTCTGCAATCATCGGTTTTCTCTTGCTTTGTTGGTAGTGGGAAAACTTCCAGTCTAACCAGGCTGAGACCACTCTGACTGAGTAGCTGACAGATATCAGCCTCAGTGAATGAGTAAGTAGGGAGTTTTGCTCCTGGACCGCCATCATAATAGTTCATCTCTAATGTACCCATGATCAGAAAGTGACCACCAGGCTTCAGCAGAGATAGAACATTGGACAAGGCTGCAGAATAGGTGGACAGGTTGAGGCAGGCAGCATCCAGACAGAAGCAGCTGAGAATGCAGTCAGCTCCTTCAGGAGGAACCACCTCAGCACTCACAGGCTGAGGGAGGTGGACGTCCACGTGGACGATGTCTTTCATCACTTTCCTGAGTCGTGCTGCTTTGTCCTTTATGGCTGAGGGCCTGAATGAACATTACAGAAATTACATTTTCAATAAACAGACTTTTATCGAATGATAAATGTCATGTATTTAAACACAGATAAAATAGTAATAAACAGTAAACGTTAAACATACTCTCGTCCCTCCAGCCTGCAGGCGTTCACGAAGAATGGTGACCAGTCGAAGCTGCACTTCCCATTGTCCTGGAACCAGTTCTTCAGGTGGGCACGATTGACCTCCAGGTAGTCACTCATAACCACCTGGTCGAATATCTCACAAGCTGACATCACCTGGTAAATAGTTGGACCTGAACCAACATCCAGAAGGAGCCCACCTTTGATATCACCTGTTGTCAAAACATGCCCTTTTGCCTCCTTTTCCCCCCCCCCCCTAAAAAAAAAAAATTTATTTTTTAAAAAAACCCCTCCTTTAACAAATTAATTAATAATGCTTAGATCCATATAAGAACTCATGTTGAGAAGTTCACATCAAAGACACATAGTTAATAATTATTGATTAAAAATTAACACACACACTTAACTGGATATTAAACACTCTGCTCTGATTTTCCAAGCAGTGATATGAGTCCTGGAAGTCTCTAAATCTCAAAGGGGGTCGTTGTATAAACAAAGTGGGCGTTGTTACAGCCAGCTGGATTGAAGTCCATTATCACATAATAATGGACCCGCTTTTGTATACTCTCGTTTGCCGAGATTTCAGACGACGGGAGAACTTCATAAAGTACTAACTTAAAAATGGAGCATCATAGGATTCATCGGAGTGTACGCCCATTTTATAGTAGGAGAATCCGAAACACTTCTTGGTACATGAGGCCCAAATTACAATTCCCTGAAGAAGACCTCCTCAGGGATCAATAGCAGCAACTTTTACTTTTCGTTGGCAACTTATCCTTAACTTAACTTATCCTTATGAAATCCAAGGTGTAAAATAACTTTAGCCCTGATTTAGCAACTGGATGCATCTGTGCCTTACGGTCCCCCGCGGGAAGTACATGTAACCATAGAGGGGATAAGTCTAGGCCTTCCTGCTGAAGCAAGCTGCCCCCGCGACCCGACCTCAGAAAAGCGGATGAAGACAAAGATTTTTTTTCCCTCACAGTCTAACAATTGTTGAAAATACAACACAAGAAAAGAAAAAAAGACAAACCTTGTCCCAGAGGCAACGCAAGGGATTCCTCAAACACATTTGATTTCGGGCTACTCGGTCACCATGGCCCTGGGATAACACAAGGGTTAAATAATTTGCAGGAAAATCATATCATGATCTAAATTGAGAGTTTTGATTCTAATGCAAATTGGTTTAAATCCCAACCTATACTTTTGAAAAACAGTTTCTTGTAAAATGATGATTCAGTGATTCTTTCATGAGTCTACATGTTCCTCCTTGTGTTTCCGGTTTTATTGTGAAATCAGCTCCCTTCTGTGTCTGTGCTAGTCTTACTTCCCCCTGTCTGAGTAGTAATTGTTCCCAGCCGTGTCTTGTTAGTCCCGCCCCCAGCTGCTGCTGATTGCTAAGTATTCGTACCTCTTTCCTGCCTGTTTTTGTATTGGACCTGTTCCTGCCCCTAGACACAGAGTTTACCTTGCCCTTGTTATTGCCTCTTGTTGCCGAATTCTGGTCTGTTGGATTACGCCTTTGCCTTCCCCCACGGAATAAAATCAAGTTTCTACAATTGAACTCTGCGCCTGGGTTTCTCCGTTCTGCACCCTGACAGATTCAAATGACGTTAGTAAGCAAGTCAGAAAGTATAGATACGATAACAAGAGTGTATTATAATTTTCAATTTAACGTTTGTAGTTAACAGAGATTCCAAACTAAATGTATTCAAGGTGATTTAAGTGCAATTGAAAGCATTGAGATCTTTACGTTTGCATTAGTGAATCTTAATTGCGTGCCAAGTATCATATATACCTGGAGATATTGGGTGCAAACCTCATTCATTCACTGACGAACCTGAGGCTTGAGAGACTTTGGAACTTCCAACAAGACAATGCTCCAGATCATACCCCCCAAGTCTATAGTTACTTGTGTGGGGATTTTGTGTTCCGATGAACCGACCCCTCCCCAGCCTCGTACGTGGTGATGGAATGAAGGACAGACACATGGATGAGTTTAAGAAAAATGCTCGTTTAGTGAGTTATGCAAAAGTCAGAGACAAACTTACGTGATCACGGTCGCTAGCAAGCAGAGAGATCTATCGCAGACGTCTTCAAATGCCAGAACGCAAAGATCTCACAAAATGGTGGCTCTTTATAGTAGAATATTCAGGTTAACGCCTCTAGTCAATTGTACATGTAGGATTAGTCAGTAACTGTAAACACTTGATTCTAAGATGGCCGTCGCACGTGATCGTCGTGGAAACTTACCAAAGGTTGTTGTCTTCTAGAGAGTCTGTTCCCAGCAACTTGCTGGCCTGTTGTGTCTTTCAGTGTGAGTTCTCAAACAGGTTCACTAAGACTTGCTGGGAGTCTGGGATTGTTTAATCTTTCTGTGTGTGTGAGGCTTTGTGACCTGGCCTGTGAGTTGTGAACCTGAGTAGTTTGAGTTTAGTTTAAGTGAATGCAATGCAAGACAATGATTATTTAATATGAATTAAATATGAAAGATTATCAGTTAATCAAGTGACTATTTGAAATGTGTGTTAAATCTAGATGATTGATTACAGTAAAGTTGTAATTTCCTTACATTCCCCCTGATTGCATCATGAAATAATGATGCAATAAAATAAATAGAGAATAAAGTCTGATTTCAAAATAATAATCGCGAATCTGATTATAAACTAAACATGCTAAACTATCATCCGTAGTGCCACACACAGATTACATATGGTGAGGAAGCAACAGAGGAAACACAGATTAATTTAATGAATACAATTATACATTATGAGCATTTCTCTCAAATAAAAAAATAAAAAAAATCAAATCAAAAATAAATAATAATAATAATTAGTATTCCAAATTATGCATTAAAGGAAGAGTGGCAAGAAGAAAGCCATTTCTCAAAGATATCCATAAAAAGTCTTGTTTAAAGTTTGCCACAAGCCACCTGGGAGACACACCAAACATGTGGAAGAAGGTGCTCTGGTCAGATGAAACCAAAATCGAACTTTTTGGCCACAATGCAAAACGATATGTTTGGCGTAAAAGCAACACAGCTCATCACCCTGAACACACCATCCCCACTGTCAAACATGGTGGTGGCAGCATCATGGTTTGGGCCTGCTTTTCTTCAGCAGGGACAGGGAAGATGGCTAAAATTGATGGGAAGATGGATGGAGCCAAATACAGGACCATTCTGGAAGAAAACCTGTTGGAGTCTGCAAAAGACCTGAGACTGGGACGGAGATTTATCTTCCAACAGGACAATGATCCAAAACATAAAGCCAAATCTACAATGGAATGGTTCACAAATAGATGTATCCAGGTGTTAGAATGGCCAAGTCAAAGTCCAGACCTGAATCCAATCGAGAATCTGTGGAAAGAGATGAAGACTGCTGTTCACAAACGCTCTCCATCCAACCTCACTGAGCTCGAGCTGTTTTGCAAGGAAGAATGGGCAAGAATTCCAGTCTCTCGATGTGCAAAACTGATAGAGACATACCCCAAGCGACTTGCAGCTGTAATTGCAGCAAAAGGTGGCGCTACAAAGTATTAGCGCAAGGGGGCCGAATAATATTGCACGCCCCACTTTTCAGTTTTTTATTTGTTAAAAAAGTTTAAATTATCCAATAAATTTCGTTCCACTTC
>JACEEU010000958.1:17500-27284 GCA_016630915.1 Callionymus lyra
ACCGTGCTGACCGTGCTGACAGTGCTAACTGTGCTAACTGTGCTAACAGTGCTTACAGTTCTAAAAGTGCTAACCGTGCTGACAGTGCTAACTGTGCTAACAGTGCTAACCATGCTGACAGTGCTTACTGTGCTAACAGTGCTTACAGTGCTAACAGTGCTAACTGTGCTGACAGTGCTGACAGTGCTAACTGTGATAACAGTGCTTACAGTGCTAACAGTGCTTACAGTGCTAACAGGGCTAACCGTGCTGACAGTGCTGACAGTGCTAACTGTGCAGACAGTGCTAGACGTGCTAACTGTGCTTACAGTGCTAACCATGCTAACAGTTATACCAACCAATGTGTTTGAAAAGATTATGTATAATACATTTTGAATCTAGAAAATGGATGTAACTTTGAATGTTTTAGTTTGATTATTTTATATAAAATATCCGGCCAATCATGCGACACAACAATGTTTTCTTTTTTCTTTTTTTTTTAACAACTATGTTAAAGAGCACGATCCAGTAGCTTGGTGCTCTGTTGGTATTGTCTGGTGGAGCTGTTATACCAACATTTTTATATTCATTTAAAAATATTATGAATAATACATTTTGAATCTAGAAAATGGTTGTAAATTTGAATGTTTTAGTTCAATTCAATTCAAAAAAATAATAATAATAACACTTCAACTTTTCAATATATTAAAGACTAAATTCAATAAAAACGACACTTAAAAACGAAGTTTCAACATTTTAAATGCTAAATTCAACATGACACTCATATACGAACCAACTAACTCTGTGTCACCTTCCACCGGCTGATTTAAAGCTAAGCAACATTTGTTCTAAATTAATTTGTCCAAAAGTGTTTTATTGCTGCATAGCTAGCATATCCGAGCCACACACACACCGACACATGCAGTCTTCAGTCACGCCCCACCCAGGGTGTCTGCAGAGTTCCGGGCCTTCAGGCAATTAGCAGTAATGGCAGGAAGCTAGTTAGCCTTATCTACCGCCAGGGCCGACTCCACTGAAACTGACGAACCCAGGACCCGTCACGTAGCAGGACAGTCAGACGGATGGCTTGAAGGGGGTTGGGGGGGAGTGGAGCCTCCAGACAAATGGCCGGAGAGGATCTTTGGATGTAGAAGAGAAGCTTCGTAACTTTTCTTCTGTTTACATGTGAATCCTGAAGAAGATATGTTTACGGAAGTATATGAATGTGTCATCAGCGTATTGAATACATTTGACGTTTGAAACGTTTTTTTTATTGATCTTTTGTTGTTTATTTTAAGCATTTAATTGATTTAATAATTGATTTCATTGATTTGTATATTATATATTTAATAATTTAATTGAATACGTGTCACGTGGGTTTACTCCGGGCACTCCGGTTTCCTCTCACAGCCCCCGACCCTGATAAGGGATAAAGCGGTGGAAAATGAATAAATGAATGTTTTAATATTTAACTTTTTATTTTCAAATTGAATATTTTTACACATAGTTTGTTTTTCTAAGTAAAATAATTAAAACAAAATATTCTCTAAATTCATTATTTTTTAATATGCAGTCTTTTTAATTCAGTATAAAAATCTTTGTGTAATAGTATGATTGGCTGGAAGATGGATCAAGTCGCTCTGTGCTCTTTTGGTTTTGTCTGGTGACTCTATTATACCAACGTTTTTATATATTAAATAAAAAAAACAACTAATAATAAAAACATATAATTCAGAAAATGTATTTTTGAGTTGTTTGAAATAGAATTTCAAACTCTATGTGTAAAAATAGAGTTTTTAAAATTGTATACTAAGTAAGTCAATTTAACAAATTTATGACAGTTATGTATTTATTAATAATTGAATTAAATGATTAAAAAAGAATTTCAATAAAAAGAAATTAACAAACAATTGTCAATCTTAATTTAAGTGTCGACGATTCCTGATCTGGACTTTCTGTCGATGCGTTCATTGATCACATGAATCCTTGTGTCTCTGCTGACTGAGGTTCTATTGTTCCAGCAGAACTCCAGCAGTCTCGCTGCACGAGCGACCTCACGTCTCGTCCGGGTAGAGGCAGCGCTGCAAAGATCAGCAGGATGTGATCATGGAGGAAAAAAGAAAGACAAACAAACAGTAGAAATCCCTGAATGAGAGCGAGACACAACAGTCACGTAGCTGCCGGATCACATTCCTTGTCACCACTTCAGTAAAACACTTTAATATTATTAACACACATTGTGTTAATAATCAGTTCAAACATTTATTAACATTGAATTTTATTTAATATACACATGCTGACCACTTTATCACATCTTTTTAATATGTATATTTATATATATATATATATACAACATCTCAAATGAATGCTCCTTTCTCCCGATCAGAATATTGAAGATTTAATTTAAAAATTTCAAATGTCAGAACTTTAAATGATTTTTTAAATAAAGATCAAAGTATGTTAAAATCTCAACTCTCTTGACATGTAGTAAATGTTCTTCACTCGAAGATACAGTAAGTTCCTCATCATGACCATGTTTTACACTTATTACTTTATAAAGTTGCTCTGAAATCTGAACGAACGAGAGGTTACGAGAGTCCATTATGACGTAATAATGGCTTCACTCCTGACAACATAGAAATACTATCTATCTATCAAGTAGCTCGGTGCTCTGTTGAAATTGTCTGGTGGAGTTATTATACCAGCATTTTTATGTTGACTTAAAAAATGTATTTTTGAATGAGAATATCAACTCTATGTGTAATTAAAAAGCTTTTTTTTTTTTATTTAAGTTTAAATAAATGAAAAAATTACACTATTACACCAACATTTTAATGTTTAAAGGCTACAAATGTAATGTTTTTTGTATTTTTGAAAATGCTCTATTGATTTATTTTAATTAGAATATCAAACTCTTGTGCTTACCGAAACAATTCAGCCAATCTCTATATTAATATACACTTAATCATTTTAATTATTTAATTAAATGTCGCAAAATAAATATATAAATAAGTCAAATAAATCAACATTTCGATATAGAAAATTTGATTCAATAAAACACATTTTTTCCAAATCTCCAGTTGAATATACATTAGTATATATTTTATTGAATTCTGTTATTAAAAAAATAAATAAATCAAAAGTTCAACATTTAAAACGTTAAATCAACCATTCAATATTCTGATGCACTGATATAAGTGCTATAATCTAATCCCATGATGCACTGCAACACATAACATTTGTACTCCTGGTTAAACGCGATCATTTCGAGATATTTGTACTTTTCTTGAGCTCTGGTCCGGGTTGGATCGTGAGCAGCTTCGAATCACTGTCAGTGGAAATAAAGAGCGAGATCTTGAAGCAACACGTGTCACTGTGTAAATGAGAGGTTTAGAGTGTTTGGATGAAAACATCCTCCGAGGAAACAAGTGACTTGTGCTGGAGCCTCCAGTTGTTTGGACGCGATCCACTCATGTGGAGGCAGAAATAAATGCTTGAACAAACAGCTCCGTTCCATCGTGTTTGTTTTCACTCGGCAACGTTAACAACCCGTGAGTCTGTGTTCGGCTTCACCGGATGTGAAATGGGTTTTTTAAAGGGTTAGAATATTATTTTTCTAATAAATTAATTCAATAATTTATGGATTTAAAGGTTGATTTTTTTTTATTGTAGATAATTTAATTAAAAAATGAATGTATTTCCTCTGCGTCACCTTAGCGTCCAATCAAGTAACTCTATAATAACAACATTTTTATATTGAATTCAAAAGGCTAAGAATAAAAAAATATTGAATTTAGAACATTTATTTTTTCATTATTAGAATTAGAATATCAAACTCTATGTGTAAAAAAAATATGAATTATAAGTATGTTTTCAATTTCTAGATTCGAAATTTAAACCCTTGTGTTATCTCACAACACAAGGGATACCTCAAACATTTTGTTTTCGAGCCTCCAGGTCAACTTGACCCAGATTACACACAAAAATTGAAATTTAAAGTTGAATTAAACTTTTCAATATTCCGTTTTTTTCATTCATAAATTCCACAAAGTTATTAAAAAACCTTCAATTATCTGGTACATTAGAGAAGTTCAGAGATTTATGAGGAAATATATTAGAGACAGAAAATATTAATTTGTGT
The DNA here is from genome assembly GCA_016630915.1 of Callionymus lyra. Taxonomy (NCBI): domain Eukaryota; kingdom Metazoa; phylum Chordata; class Actinopteri; order Syngnathiformes; family Callionymidae; genus Callionymus; species Callionymus lyra. The sequence goes on from JACEEU010000958.1 coordinate 21,621, forward strand.
ATGTTTTTTTAATCGTAGTAATGGATTATAGAAAATGGACAGACCAAGAAGTAGAAGAAACAGAAGGAAAAGAAACAGAAGGAGAAGAAGTAGAAGAAGAAAAAGAAGAAGATACAGAAGATTAAAAGGAAAAGAAGAAGAAACAGAGGAGAAGTAGAAGAAACAGCAGAAGAAAAACAGAAGAAACAGAAGAAGAAGAAACAGAAGGAGAAGTGGAAGAAACAGAAGAAGAAAAACAGAAGAAAAAGAAGAAACAGAAGAAGAAGAAACCGAAGGAGAAATAGAAGAAACAGAAGAAGAAGAAACATAAGAAAAAGAAGAAGAAACAGAAGAAATAGAAGAAACAGAAGAAGAAAGAAATACAAAAGAAATAGAAAAACAAATTGAATCCCTCGATATACAAATTATTGAATCAAATAATTATTTGCCAAAAAAACAAAACATTTGAGTGAAAAAAAAAAAAGTTTCCACATAAACTTCAATGCATGTGAAGACATGTGATGTCCATCTGTGGTCAGTGATACACTTTGGGTCAGTCAAGGACAAAAAAAAAAAACTCGGTCTATTCTTGGCTTTGATCGTCTGATTAGGTTGTAGAAGAAAAAAAAAGAAAGGAAAACGTCCCATTTGTCTTCCTACGATTGTCACTGGTGATTGTGTTTTTTCACTGTTTGACTGATGACTCGCTGTTGAATGAGACGAAAATAAAACAACGGCTGACTTTAATCAGCCCGTCTTTATTTTAGGATCTGTTGCCTGTTTTTCAGCTTGAGTTGAACTGACATTTAAAACTTGTTTATTGGGGGAAAAAAATCACGAATTATGAATGACAAACAATCCCTTCATATGTTCTTCTTATGAAAGAATTAATATCAAAGATATTATATAGTAATTGACTCAGAAAAACAAAATGCTTGAAGATAAAAATCAACCGAAATAGTAAGAAGGATTTCACGATACCATATCAATACAATGGCACTGATTTAAAAAGTAAGAAAACAAAACAATAAACAAATCAAACAAATCTTTTAAATACATCCAATGATGTAATGGTTTTACAGGGGGTGCAAAGTAGCAACTGCTACTACTACTCTCACGTAGACACATGTGAAACAAAAGACGGAAGTCATATTCAGTCGTTTTGACTAAATGCTAACATCAGCACATGAATGTAAGGATGAACTAAATGAACGTTTTACCACAGAGTTGTCGTCACTTTCCGACAAGCGTTTTTCCATCGGTTTCTGGTAGAAGCGCTCTGAAAAATACATGAATTACGGGACGCAGAGGGACTGAAAAGTAGGGTCTTGAGAGTGCAGGTAACTGTCTACAGAGTAGGGTCTTGAGAGTGCAGGTAACTGTCTACAGAGTAGGGTCTTGAGAGTGCAGGTAACTGTCTACAGAGTAGGGTCTTGAGAGTGCAGGTAACTGTCTACAGACTAGGGTCTTGAAAGTGCAGGTAACTGTCTACAGAGTAGGGTATTGAGAGTGAAGGTAACTGTCTACAGAGTAGGGTCTTGAGAGTGCAGCCTGAGGGGCCTGTAATGACAGGTAATCAACCCAATTTTGTTTTTACATTCAGTGTAATTTCATGCTCCGTCAGTATTTCGTACAAACTTGAGATCGTCCGTCAAGTTTACGGTTATTATTAACAACTTCACTTTACAGGAAGGACTCTCGGACACATCCTCGTTGACTGTTTTAGTTCGACCTTGAGTGGCCCCTCTCTCCGACTCCCTCGAGTCCAACTCAAGGCTGGAGTGACTCTGTGATGTCACGGCTTCCGTATCGCAACCATCCGAGCGTTTCGCGGGATCTGGACGCGCAGATGAAAGATCTGCGAGACTCAACGGCGGCTGCATGTTTAGACTGCCGGAGGGTCGGACGAGAGACGAGGCTTCGCTTCTCTCTGCCGAACACCAGCTCCGACCTGGATCGTGACCCGCCGGTCTCTTCGTAGGTGAAGAGATTCGACCGCGGTGTTTTTGCTTGTTATCTGTTTATTCCACAACAATGGCTGACGTAAACAGAGGTTTACATGACCTCAGGGCGTCACTCTCGCCGAGCGCTCTGTGTACACGCTGAATAAATATAGAAGCAGATGATTTCTGTCAGTTTAGTGGAGAAACAATGAGGATTTATTCACCTTGTTTGGATTGTGATGCTATTTGAGGTTGAAGGATGATGCCACGGACATCGAAACAAACAAAAGACGCTCTTATGTCATAGATTGATTGCTTTATTCTGCCCACCACTGCAAAAATTCACAAAAAAATAAACATACAATAAATATAAGTTTAAACAAAGAGTACACATGTTTAATAACAAATTTAATAAAAAGCTATAATTACAATAACAATGCAATCATAATCAATACATTGATGGATGGATCTCTTTAATCAGCCTCTATTGTAAGAAAAGTTCAATAGCATAAACAACATACGATTCCTCTTCTTCCTATGAAAGAATAAATAATAAATATATTTTATAATTGAATAAAGTAAAAAGCAAAAAATATATTCTATCCATGAAATAATTCAATATTTTTTAATATATTTCACTCAGACAACAAAACTTAGTAGTAAAAAACAAAAACATACACAATAATCTCAACATATCCTGTAAGGGTTTTCATGAAACTGTTGAAGAGGTTTAAAGAAACAGTTGATGAGGTTTCATGAAACAGTTGATGAGGTTTCACGAAACAGTTGAAGATGTTTCATAAAACAATTGATGATGTTTCTTGAAACAGTTGATGAGGTTAAATGAAACAGTTGTTGAGGTTTCATGAAACAGTTGATGAGGTTAAATGAAACAGTTGTTGAGGTTTCATGAAACAGTTGATGATGTTTCATGAAACAGTTGATCAGGTTTCATGAAACAGTTGATCAGGTTTCATTAAACAGTTGGTGAGATTTAAAGAAACAGTTGATGAGGTTTAATGAAACAGTTGATCAGGTTTCATGAAACAGTTGATCAGGTTTTAAAGGTTCACAGGTTGGAGGTTCTTCACAGTGAAACCTGTGGGGTTTTGATTGAATCAAAAGTACATCATTCATTAAAATGATATTTACAAATAAATTGATTAAAGTGCACATTATCAAGAAATTGAAACAAATTATTCAAACGTTGATACGATCATTTTTCCGTTTTTTATTTGATCAGGCTGTAAATAAATGTTCATGTTAAGTCGTCGGCCAATCAGCTTATCTCTGTGCTGAAGATAGTGAAGGTCACACACTCGGGGAGTGTCTTGCTCAGTCACGGGAGTTTGTCTCTGTCGCTGCCTCCACTTCCTGTCATCTCGCCCGTTCGTCTTCAGCCGTCATTGTTGTTGCGTGTCTGTGTCGTACCAGTTAGTGTATAGATGAGGCTGTTGCTGCTACATATAGTTGTGTACACAGAGTATTGTCATCAGAGCTGGAAATAGAATTGTGTAACGAAAATGTAAACGAGGCATCCATCCTGCTGATTTTCTGTTGCTCGCTTTCAACGATAAACAGAATTTGTTTTCATTCTGACTCCTACGTAGATAAACTTCTGTGTCACCTGACGTTATCTTCACTTTTAATCTGGCACTATTTTGTATGTTTCTTATTTATTATTGTACTTTTATTTTCATTCCATCTTCTGTGAGCACACAATGTAAGGAGTCACTAACAGCCAAATATAGATTCTGTGAATATTGTCAATATAAAGTTGGCAAATAATGTTTGAATCTAAATTTAGAACGACAAATTCAAACACATTTAAACTTTACAAACTTTGACTTGACTCAATTTATAAATGACAAACCATTTACAAACTATCAAAGCAAATTCAAAAAAGATTGAAACAAATGAACAACTTCTGAAACGAATTTACAAACTTTGAATCAAATTAACAAACAATTAAACCTTATTTACAAACTCTGAAGCAAATATAAAAATGTAGAAAATAGTACATTTGTAGAAAAAACAACAACTTGACTCAATTTATAAATGACAAACAACATTTCAACAAATTTACAAATTCCGAAAAACATTGAATTCAATTCAATTTCAATTCAGTTTTATCTAAAGTGTCGAATCATAACAACATTATCTCAAGACACCTCACAGTTTAAGTAAGACTATAGTGGAAAAAAGGGAAAAAGATCTGAGGAAAAACTTCCTTTTAGAAGGCAGAAACCTTGAACAGAACCAGACTCACTGCCTCCTGTGCGAGCGGCTGGGAGGGTGGATGGGGGTGAGACGGGGATGAAGAAAAGAGTGAGGGAGGATACAGTAAGAAAGAGGAGAGTAAAGAGTGAGGACACAGAGGGTCATTTACAAACTAGGGAATGATTTTTACAAGTTTGAAGCCAATTAAAAAAACTCAAAAGACCAAATCTTGAAGCAAATTTACAAACTTTAAAACCAGATTACAAACTTGTTTCATCTCAGGGTCAAGGTGACCCGAAGGACCACAAACAAAATGGTTTTCAAGCCTTCGGGTCACCTTGACCCAGAGATAATTCAAGTTTTATGGACTTTTCTTTCACACTTCTTGTCCACCATCATCTGGCTGATGATTGTCACCACATGATTAAACTAACAGTGGAGAGAGACGCAGTGGTCAGTGTGTTGACCCCAGTTAATGGCCCACACTATAATGTGCACACTCCGCTCTAATGAGCCATAATAACACCCCCTGATAGTCATGTGATACGTGGCCCCCTCGGACTCACTGCCCAGCAATTTGCCGTCCTGACGGCGGCGACACCGTCACTGGTCGTCCAGCAGTTGGGAGCGGCCGACTGGCCGATGGCCAATGAAAGTTGTTGGGCCCAGAGGAGCTCGACTGACGGCTGTAAGGGTCGAGATAAAAGAGTATCTGATCTTCACGTGTTTAACTCAACTTTAGAAATGGTTAAAGTGCGGCAACTCAAATAAAATGTGATTTATTATAAGCACAAAAATGTTTTTTCTGTCTTTTCTACACAAACATATGTAGCTTCGTCGGTTTTACTGTATTCAAGAACTGTATTGAACGGGTAAATTTAACGATTAAACTATTGTAACATTACATTGTTTTTATTAAAATTTCGTTATTTTTTAGGCATTGTATATATTTAGGGTAATTTAATTTAATAAATAAAACAATGAATTGTTTTTTGTTTTTATAATTGAATAAAAACATTATAATTATTTTTTTAATTCAATTTTACATTTCTCTTTTAACAATGCCAGATCATTTTCAAATTAAAACAACACTAATAGCAACATAGTTATTATTATTTATTTACCAATATATACCAATAGTTTCAATTCACAAACACATCCGCAACCATGTTCAATCCAGTGAGAGCCTACTGACCTTAATTATCACAATACATTTATTTACTTTTATTTTGTAGTAAAAAATAGTATTCACAATTACAAACTAAGCAAAGAAAGTAAAATAAAAGCATAAGAAATACTGGTATGATACATATTACGATACAGGGTCAACAATATGATATACTGTATAGTGATACTGTAGCAACAAGCATAAACTTGTAGTATTGTCGAGTACTTGACTCTGGTGTTGCAGAATTTACAGATCACATGACTCTTGACGAAGTCGTAACTGCTTTCATTTGTTTTCAAACCAAAATATGTCCAAACATCCGCTTTGAAAGCTGCTGAAGGTCACTGTATCCTC
>JACEEU010000959.1:0-25970 GCA_016630915.1 Callionymus lyra
GAATTGAATTGATTTGTCTTGTTTTTGTAATATGGTGTCGGGAAGTTGTTTGTATTGGGTTTACTTGTAGCAACATGAAGGGTTTTCAAATCTGTTTTTTGTGATTTATTTTGTATGCATCTTCTGTATGATGCTCCCGGATCATGGTTTAAGTTCTGAAATAACTTGAGGTATGGACGGACAGAGATCATTGAATTGAAATGAGAGTGTAAACATGTAAAAGCCTTTAGTTATTTAGTTTGTCGTTCCCCCTCCTCATCCACGGTCCATCAAACCGTTCCTGCTGCTGCTTTCACCGACTCGTCTCTCTGAGGGGAACTCTGTTCTGACCTTTTCGCTAAATGTCTCTGACTGTAAACCCCCCGCCGGCCCCCCTGACAAAGACACAATCCCTGCTAATGCAGCCACAATTAGAACGGAAAAACATTGTTCTTGTCCACTTTACTATTTAGTGAGGATTCAAAAAGCTTCGCCGCATGTTTGGTCAACACGAAGCTTCGCGATGTTTTTAAAGATCATCTGAGGTTTTAATAAAGACGATATTACTAACTAATTAGTTAGTAATTAGTTAAAATATTTCAGTAAACATAAAATTGTTTTTAAGTTTGATCTTGATTTCTTGGTGACTCCGTGGAAGTGCTGGCGCCGGGTCTCCAGCACAGATAACAAGTGAATTGATTTATTTTTCTCAGGGAATAATCTCTACGGGAGTGACGGAGCAGTAGTGCGAGGTTTAATTAGAGAATTAGAACAGCGGAGCAAGCGGCGGATTTTCTTTTGCTGCTCACTTGGTGACGGTTCAAAGAGCCGAGGCGGAGCTTTTAAATGAATCGCCTGTTAAAGCAACACTATGTAACATTTTAATGGCCACAGATGGGTTGTTCTCTCTTTAATATTTAATAAAATTTACATGAAAAATGTAACAAAGTTGAAATTGTTCCGATATTGCAATTACACTTCCTTTTTTTAACACTAGGGAGAGCGAGCAACCACATTGTTCAATACCAATAATAATGATATGAATTTTATAAACCAAACTATAGAACAAAAATATGATAAAAGACAAGACAAATGGCACTGTTAGAGTAAAATGCAATAGAAATAAATAGAGTAAAAACCCATTATTTATTCCAGTTAAGAAGTTTAAAAAAACATAAAAGTTTATAAAAGTGTGTTGTTTTTTCAATTTTAAAAGAAGGGACTGACTGATCTTACTTAGTTCCGCCTTCATTTGTGTCTCTATACTATGAGGACAAATATGTATTTTGAAGCGTGAAATGAGATAAAATTTGGCTTCAATAATCACATTTGGTTTTGCTTTGTTTTAGGCTGGTAAATGAATGTGTTAAACGCTTAAAATGTTGTTTAATATGTGTTTACTTGTTCAAAATGTTTACGGATGTTCAGTAATTTTCAATAAAAATAAAAGGATTGGGCTTCTTAGCTAAGTGTCATGAGTCTACTTGTTCCTCCTTGTGTTTCCGGTTTTATTGTGAAATCAGCTCCCTTCTGTGTCTGTGCTAGTCTTACTTCCCCCCTGTCTGAGTTGTAATTGTTCCCAGCTGTGTCTTGTTAGTCCCGCCCCCTGCTGTTGCTGATTGCTCACCTGTTTATTTAAACCCCCACTTTCCGTCACGTCCTCGTCTTGATGTCATGTTCGTATGGTTCCCGTATGCTCACGTATGTACTCGTACCTCTTTTCTTGTTGGATTACGTATTTGACTTCCCCCCTTGGAATTAAAACCAAGATTCTACAAACTGAACTCTGCGCCTGGGTTTCTCCGTTCTGCACCGTGACAGTACATCAAGACCAACATGAACCCAGCAGAGAGTCCTCTTCCCGACGCTCCTCGTTCACACCAGGAGCAGACGGTGAGGAACACTTCCACCCTAGCTACACTGCAGCTAGGCATGGAAACCATGGCGGCGCAGCACGGCTCCCTGCTCCAGAGTCTGGGACACCAGATGTCGGCGATGGCCGTCCAACTCCAGCTCTTGACCCCCGCCGCCGGGACCGCAGCACCACCCCCCGCTTCGGCTAGTCCGGCCACCGCGCCGGCTCCAGCTTCCACTGGTGAGTCCGTTCCGGTTCCACACTCCTCGATGGTCGTCCTGCAACGGCCCGAGTGTTTCTCCGGTGACTCTGGAGATTGTCGGGGCTTCCTTACCATGTGCAGTCACCACTTCGAGCTGAACTCCACCGCCTTTCCCAATGAGCGCTCCAGAGTGGCTTACATCATCTCGCTGCTGAGGGGGCGGGCGGCAGAGTGGGCCACGGCCGAGTGGCGAAACCGGTCACCCCTCTGCGACTCTGTGGAGCTGTTCACCACGGCGTTCCAGCGGACCTTCCAGCGCATCGTTCCGGGAGAGGAAGCAGCGTCTGCTCTTCTCCGTCTCCGCCAAGGGTCCCAGCACGTGAGCGACTACGCTATCCGGTTCCGCACGCTGGCTGCAGAGTGTCGCTGGGAGGGGACCGTCCTCACCCGAGTCTTTCTCGAGGGCCTCTCCCCGCGCCTACGGACCATGCTCATTCCCCTCGAGCTCCCGGAGGGGCTAGACGCAGTCATCGCCATGGTCACCAGGATCGAGACGAAGCTGCGCAACGAGCAGGCACGCAGTCTGTCGTCTTCCTGTCCTCTCCAGTGCTCGCAGCGGTTTCCCTTCCGCTCCTCAGTCCCCCGCCAGGATTCCCCGCCGGCGCAGGAGGAGCCTACCCAGCTCAGACACGCGCGTCTCACGGACCAGGAGAAGAGTCGCCGAAAGGCTGAGGGGCTCTGCCTCTACTGTGGCGGTGATGGACACCTGGCAGCAACATGCCCGCTAAAAGGGGCAAGGCTCACCCCTGAAGAGGGTCGGGGTAAGCCAAACCAGCACGTCCACCAATCCCTCACGCTCCACCATCACCATTTCCCTGGAGTCTGCTGGGAGGGTCTCCCCGGTCCAGGCCTTCATTGACTCTGGGGCTGATGGGAACTTCATTTCCATGAAGCTAGTCAGATCCCTCAACATTCCACTTCAGCCTCTCCCGGTTCCCCTCCAAGTTCAGGCCTTGGACGGCCACCTCCTGAACCGGGTGACCCACTCTACACACCCAATTAGACTCTTGTTCCCTGATGGACACACTGAGGAGCTACATCTCCATGTGCTGGCGTGTTCCCCTCACCCCATCATCCTGGGGTTTCCCTGGCTCCAGCACCATGAGCCTCACATCCAGTGGTCCCCTCTCTCGGTGGTTGGGTGGGGAAAGGCTTGCAGTCAGAAGTGTCTAACCGCCTCTACTTTGTGCTCTCCCATTAGGTCTAGCGTCTCTCCGAGACCTTCTACCACTCCTGCGGACTTATCATCGGTTCCGTCTATGTACCACGATATGGGTGAGGTTTTTAGTAAGGCCCGTGCCGTAAGTCTTCCTCCTCATCGCTCTTATGACTGCGCTATTGAGTTATTGCCTGGTTCCCATCCCCAGCGTGGTCGCCTTTACTCCTTGTCTCGCCCAGAAACTGATGCCATGAACCGTTACATCTCGGAATCTCTAGCCGCAGGGATAATCCGCCCTTCCTCATCCCCGGCTGGGGCTGGCTTCTTTTTTGTCGGTAAGAAGGACGGCTCCCTGCGCCCATGCATTGATTATCGCTCTCTTAATGATATTACGGTTAAGAATCTTTACCCCTTACCACTTATGGTTTCAGCGTTTGAGATGCTCAAAGGAGCCACTATTTTTACCAAGTTGGACCTACGTAATGCTTACCACTTGGTTAGAATCCGCCAACATTAAGGCAGACGCCCTGTCTCGGATGTACGACTCACTGAACTCGGATCAAGCCCCTGAGACTGTGCTGCCTTCCGACTTGGTGGTCGGGTCCCTGGTCTGGGAGGTCGAGGAGAGGGTCAGGAGGGCCTTGCGGCAGACTCCTCCTCCGGCCTCCTGCCCCACTAACCGCCTCTTTGTGCCTGAAACCCTCCGCAAACAGGTACTGCATTGGTGCCATTCAGCCAGGTGGTCCTGTCACCCGGGGCAGCAACGCACCCTGACACTCATCCGGCGGCGGTTCTGGTGGCCTGGTCTACAGCGGGACGTGTGCAAGTACGTGGCGGCGTGTCCCATCTGTGCTGCCAACAAGCCGTCGACTGCTCAACCCATGAGAAAGCTCCAGCCCCTGCCGGTGCCCGACCGACCCTGGTCCCACATCTCGATGGACTTCGTCACCGGGTTCCCGCTGTCCGAGGGCATGACTACTGTCCTCACCATCGTTGACCGCTTCTCGAAGATGGCACACTTCGTTCCCCTACCCAAGCTTCCCGATGCCAGAGAGACTGCGGAAGCGGTCCTAAACCACGTCTTCCGCCTGCATGGCCTACCAAGGGACATTGTCTCAGATCGGGGCCCCCAGTTTTCTTCCCGGTTCTGGGCAGAGTTCTGTCGCCTCATCGGTGCTCGCCCACGCCTGTCCTCGGGGTACCACCCCCAGAGCAATGGACAGACCGAACGGGTAAACCAGGACCTAGAGACCTCCCTGCGCTGCCTGGTTTCCCGTTTCCCCTCCGCCTGGGCCAAGGACCTGCCCTGGGTGGAGTATGCCCACAACTCGCTGACCTGCGCTTCAACCGGACTTAGCCCATTCGAGTGCGCCTACGGCTATCAGCCCCCACTCTTCCCGGACCTGGAAGGGGAAGTCCAGGTGCCATCGGCAGCGGCGCTGGTTCAGCGTTGTCGGGACACCTGGGCCAAAGCACGCCTGAAGCTCCAGAACGCTACCTCGGCTTACAAGACTGCAGCCGACCGCCGGCGCTCAGAGACTCCTCCCTACAAAGAGGGAGACCGTGTGTGGTTGTGCACTAAGGACATTAGACTCGATCACCCGTGTCGTAAACTGTCGCCACGCTACATTGGTCCTTTTCCTATTGTTAAGATTGTTAACCCTGTGTCTGTACGCTTACGTCTACCTAAGACCATGCGCATCCACCCTACGTTTCATGTATCCAAGCTAAAACCGGCTAAGACCTCCCCTCTGGTTCCGGCTTCCAGGCCTCCCCCTCCTCCCCGTGTTATTGAGGGTGAGACTGTGTACACCGTAAAAAAGATAATTGACTCCAGACGCGTGGGCCGAGGATTCCAATTCCTGGTAGACTGGGAGGGTTATGGACCGGAGGAGAGGTCGTGGGTTCCTGGTCGGGACATCCTTGACCCTGGACTTATTGAGCAGTATAAGTCCAGGGTCAAAGATAAGAGTAAAAGGAGCTAGCTCCGACACTCTCTTGTTTTTTTGGGGGTTTTTTTGTTTGTTTTGTGTGTCCCTTGCCTTTTGCCCTGTTTTGTTTTCTTGTCTTTCTTGTTATTGTCTTGTCCCCCCGTGTCCCCCTCTCTTTGGGCGGCCCGGCTGGCCTGGGTCCGCCGGAGGCGGTCCATTGAGAGGGGGGTACTGTCATGAGTCTACTTGTTCCTCCTTGTGTTTCCGGTTTTATTGTGAAATCAGCTCCCTTCTGTGTCTGTGCTAGTCTTACTTCCCCCCTGTCTGAGTTGTAATTGTTCCCAGCTGTGTCTTGTTAGTCCCGCCCCCTGCTGTTGCTGATTGCTCACCTGTTTATTTAAACCCCCACTTTCTGTCACGTCCTCGTCTTGATGTCATGTTCGTATGGTTCCCGTATGCTCTCGTATGTACTCGTATGTACTCGTACCTCTTTTCTTGTTGGATTACGTATTTGCCTTCCCCCCTTGGAATTAAAACCAAGATTCTACAAACTGAACTCTGCGCCTGGGTTTCTCCGTTCTGCACCGTGACACTAAGTATGGCGTTGACTTATTTCAAATACTTAATACTGATGAATACCAAATTGTCAGTGACGGGTAATTATTCAGATTAAAATATTGAACTTTTAATAATAATCTCTGGTTTGTTCTTTCATCAAATTCCTCACCAGTCTTTTACTGTTTAAAGTAGTCTGTATAATTTGTTGACAAAGATCACCTCTCTTCTTATCTTAAACATATATTTATACGTCAACCACACGAACATTAATCTGCTTTGATTTGTGCCAACCACCAACCAATCCACATTTTGCCCCCAGGCCATGAGTTTGAAACTTGTGTGCTTAACTATTAAAGGTCAAGGTAAATTTCAAATGGATTGCTATAATCTAGGATTTATCTGATACTGTTGCCGAACTGGTATTTCTGGTATTTTCGCTTAAATCGTGTTGAAACCATTCTTAAAGAATAAATGCCAAATTTGTCCAAAAACTTGAATTAAATTGATATTTGAAAAATGTTATTATAAAATAAATGTCATCTTTGTTTGAGCTATGTTCCTTTAGTATTTGTTTTGGCTTCATTTTATTAATTGTAATGGACAGAGTGCAGTTCTTTCAGTATAATTTGAGGCTAAATGGTAGGTGCATGAGGGGCTTCGCCAGGCGATTTCAGATTTCCATTTGTCATAACTAGGGTTGTGTATTTGCAAGAATCTTTCGATACGATAAGTCTCAAGCTACATGGTCAACAATACAATATATCTTAATAATGTAGGAACAAGGATATATTTGTAGTATTGTCAGAGTACTTGACTCTGGTTTTGCAGAATTTACAGACCACATGACTCTTGACGAAGTCGTAACTACTGTATCCTCTCATCCTCAGTCACCAATGGGATTTTCGATTTTCATGTTAAAGTGATAGTTCACCCATAATTCAATGTTTAAGATTTTCTACTCACCCTCATGTCAACTAAGGATTGGGATTATTTTCAGAGTGACCCGTTCCTTTTTAGAGTCGTTAAATACGTCCGTTTTAATTTTGTTTGTAGCTGAAATTTTAACAATAACATGTATGTTTTAACAATACAAAAATAGGAATTGCTCCGGGTATTTATCGCAAGCGCTACTGTCTACTTGAAACACTCGGAATATTTAGTTCCTGTTTGTAACTCTAATGCTATGAGTAATGTAGAGATTAGTAAAATGACCCTGAGGGTTAAGACATTGATATGGTGTTATTAGCTAGGTAGCATGAAAAAAAAGAATCCACAGTCATGACTATATTTTTAAATACAAAGAATTGTATTTTATACAAAAACAAAATGACAAAAATACTTAAATACAGAACCAAAATCTGCGATAAAAATGTTTTCTATCGTTTAGAGCATAGATATTCATCCACACTCATTAGAGTACGAGAATATTGTTTCTGTTGTTTGTGCATAAAGTTGCTCTACTGTAGGAAGTCAAGCTCTGTCTGTCAAACACTGGTAAATAAAATTGACGACTTTAAATCTTCGCTTCAAATCGTTTCAAACAATTCATGTATTCTTCTTTATCGAGCGAGATGTAATAACATAAAATAGAATTCTCCTTCTCTGGTTCTCACTGTTGAACATTTTCTTTTTCCTTTAGACTTGCAATTTCTTTTTTTTTTTTTTTTTTTTTTTTTAAAGACTCGAGTCACATCCGCAATCCCGTGGCCCTATAAGGAGCTTTCACGCTTTTTGGTTTGCTTTAGATGTTTAATACCCCCTCTTTTGTGTCAGGGAGCCGGAGAGGCGTTAAGAAGCGCTGATAAACCCCACTTAGATCCCTTCCTGGCCCGTCACCCCGGCCCTGCCGGGCTGCTTTAGCGGGGAGCTGATCTGTGACGGCCTGCCACTCAAACTGAGCGCTTCTGAAGGCTGACACAATGGAGTGAGCGAAACACCAGAGGGCCCTGGGCTGGGCAGGGGGGGGCCAAAGTGTATCTTGCCCTTATCTCAGTGCTCTCTTCCTCTTCCTCTTGCCTCTTTTCGGTGTTTTCTGTCATATTGCGGCTCATCCGCGGGATGGTGGCGTCACAACCTTTTCCTCTCTCAGTGGTTTTGGCCGATCAGTCTGACAGCTGGAGATGAGATATTGAAAGTGTGCTGGTGGGGTCTGAGGAGCAGATAGGGATCTGCGGCGCATCGTTACCCGGGCGCCACCGGGGGCAGGTCACGGCGCCACCACCAGTGTGGTCAACAGAGCGTCCGGGGAAAAGCACAATAGTCGATGATTGACAGACGGAGAGAGGGCTACGAAGAAGAAGAAGAAGGTGGTGGTGGTGGTGGAGTGAGGGGGGGTTATGTGCGGTTGCTGCCATCGCCCCGCTTCTCTCCCAGGGGGGCCGTGGGTGGGCATGGAAGCCCAAAATGTCAGAGCTGATATCTGCTTCCACACTCGTATCGGAGGGCTGCAGCTGCCTGCTGTCCGCCACGTTCACTCATTCATTCACCTTTTTTTTTTTTTGTCGACAGTGTGTTTCATTACTCACTCCTGCTGGTGATCCGCACGTGCTGGTAGTTCTGAAGACAAGTTGTCCAGCTGTCTCTCTTAGCGGCACCGATCCATACGTCTGTATGGTCGCCTTTAAAAAATCAATTAAGACGATATCAAATTATTTTAATATGGATTTATATAATTTTTTTGCAATGTTTGTTTATTTTTATATCTATTTATGTTTCTTCTTACTGTGAACTTGCTGCTGTAACCACCTCCATTTCCCCACTGTAGGACAAATAAAGAAATATCTTACTTTATCTTATGTTATTTGGAGTAACGCGCCTTGATGAATAGTTACAACTTTTTGTTTGTATTTCTTTAAAATAAATGATCAACTGATGAGGGAGAAACACAGAGAGTGAAGTCGTTTGTTTACTCATTTTCGGTGCTCGCTTGTGTTCAGGTGAGAGGTGGGGGACACCCTGGACAGGACACCAGTCCGCCTCAGGGCACACAAAGACACTAAACCATTCACACACACTCATACCTACGGACAATTTCCCCAAGTTCCCAATCAACCTCTGTATTTTTTGGGGGGACTGTGGGAGGAAACCGGAGTAAACCCACGTAACACTGGTTATCTCCCTCCCGACCTGGAAGAGAACAGGATTGTCAACTCTAGCTAGACATTCAAAGGATCGTTTGTTTATAAATAATAACAGACTAATGATTAGGACCACTGTAGTCGATTGAAATCTACTTAAAATCATCAAACCTCATTTAAAACTAATCCTCATAGCAGTGGCGTCTGGCCCATAGAGGGTGCTGGGGGCGCCACCCTTCCCACCGATTTGGCAAATTTTTTATTTTGTAATCTTTTTTTAATCATTATTACCTATGGACAATTTCCCCAAGTTGTCAATCGACCTCTGTTTTTTTTTAATATTTTATTTTTATTTTTTTTATTTATTCCTTTTTTTTAATTTGAAAATTATCATCAACAGTGATGATTCTTTATTTAAGTAGAATTCTTCACACTGATAAACTGTGTGTGTGCGTGCGCTAATAATAGCCCAACAGTGACATCATGTTTATTTTACTCAGCCAATCATAAATCGGTGAAAAAGTGACGAAGAAGTTTCATCTCCAAGTATTTTTGTGTTGTTGCAATACATAACCGTATACGTTCACATTATTCCACCAGATCGATTAGGTCACTTTGAGCTACACTCATTGACCTAATTTTACTAATTCTGCTATTTACTCTACCTATACTTTTTACTTCTAATTATACTACTTGTACTACTAATTCTACATATACATTTACTAATAATTATTCTGCTACTTCTTCTACTACCACTACTACTTCTACTTCTACTACTTATTCTACCACTTATTCTACTACTGCTTTTACTACTTATACTTATACTACTTATTCTACTACTACTTTTACCCCTTTTACACTTTTACTACTAATTCTGCTATTTATTCTACCTATAGTTTTACTATTAATTCTACTACGTCTACTAATTTTGCTTGTACTTTTACAATTAATTCTACTTCTACGTTTACTACAAATTATACTACTATTTTCTTTTCTGTTTCTTCTCCTCCTTTGATTTCTTCTTCCAATTTTCCTTATTTACAATCTTTTTCAGTTTATTTTAACGTTTTCACATCAGTCTTTGCTTTTTTATGACGTAATTTCAACTTTTTCCACTCATTTTTACTTTAAATACTAATACTTTCAAGCATTTCAGTTTTCAGATTCACTGCATTCTCTTCTGTAAATGCAAATGTTCTAGTTTAATTTATTTTTTGCAGTGTCCATGTGTGTGATAATGATTGGTTGGTGGACATCATCTCTTATTTCCTGGTGCATAGAAAGGTTCCTAATAATTTTCCCATAGTTTCTTTTTTTCTTTTATAATTTGGTGTACTCTTATTGGGTAACAATGATCAGCATTGGTTGGACAGCAGCAGCTCTGTGTGCTTGGTTTGGAACATCAGGTTGTTTATTATTATTATGTTTCTGTTGAGGAAGGTGAAGTTTACATACAAGAGCCCCACCTAAAAAAAAAAAAATCGCCAGCCACCACTGACTCATCGACTCCTTTAATGGATGAAATGTTTTATATTTAGGTGGAAGTATATCAGTTGATATTGAATGGTTAAATCTAACATCTCAAATGTTGCAACCTTGATTTTTTTTTTTTTTTTGTCAATTGAATGTATCTGTCAATACAATTTTTAAAATTGTATGATTGAGTATTTTTCAAACTAATTAATTATTTCACGTTGAAATTTATGTTTTGATTCAATTTCAATTTTTTTTTTCTAAATTCAATATTATTAACCATTTTAAATTCAGTTATTTTTAGGCATTCTCTGGTCGCTCCATTAAACCAACTTTTTAATGTTGAATTTTAAAAAACTAAATTGAATTTAGAACATTTATTTTTGAATACTTTGTTTCAGAATATCCGTGTGTAGGTCTTTTTTTAACGCAAGCTTTTTGTTGTAAGCTATTGTTCACAAAGCAGGTCGACTCTCATCTTATTAAACACAAGCGCCTCGACATCGTGAACGACGCTCGTCTCGCTCCATTGTCTCAGCGATTGACTTTGGTGTTACTAAAGATCGACCGATCAATAGCGATCGACTAGTTGTTGAAATGCATCACTAGTCTCCGGTGATTTCTCTCTCTGTCTGTCTGTCTGTCTGTCTGCCTCTGTGTCTGTCTGCCTCTGTCTCTGTGTCTGTCTGCCTCTGTCTCTGTGTCTGTCTCTGTGTCTGTGTCTGTCTCTCTGTCTCTCTGTGTCTGTCTCTCTCTCTGAGCGGAAGGAGTGGGTTTGCGGAGAGCGGATTGTGAGGAGTTTTTGAAAACTTTTCTCATAGTTTTTTTTGTTTTTTTTGTAAATATAGTTGGGCGAACGTTTTTGGTGGTATTTTTCGATGTTTTTTGGACTTCTTTTTTTGTTTGGTGCTTTTTCACGTGACGACCAGCCTGCTGGTCGTGCGCCAGGACCCGATGGTTGCTTTGGGGAACTAAGCCGAATGCACGGCTTTAAAATCGCCACCACCTTCCCGTGCTCGGTGGAAGACTGTAGCCTTGCAGTGGCGGATATAATCGAGCACAGCAGCATAAGATCCGCGGCGCGGATGAACGGAGCAGTCGTGATCTTTGTGGACAGTGTGGTCAAGGCTAACAAGGTGGTGGAGAAAGGAGTAATTGTGAAGGATTCGTTTGTTTCCGTGTCCCCGCTCACAACACCGGCAACGCGGATTACAATCTCCAACATCCCGCCATTCATTGGAGACGAGATCCTGCTCAGGGAGCTGTCGAGACACGGGAAGATCGTCTCGGCGATAAGGAAGCTGCCATCGGGATGCAAGTCCCCCCTGCTGCGACATGTCGTATCTCATAGACGGCAAGTACATATGATTTTACACAAAAAAGACTGTGAACTGAATTTAGTTTTCAATTTAAAAGTTGAAGACTTTGACTATGCAGTCTTTGTTAATTCCGGGACCCTGAAGTGCTTTGCCTGCGGCAAGGAGGGACATTTGGTGCGAGCTTGCCCAGAAAAAGCCCCTGGAAGGCGGGCTGAGCCTGCTGTGGCACCAGCAGCTGAGCCTACAGCCGGCTCTTCAACACACACTGGAGCGCAGGAGCTTACAAATGTGGAGAGTAACCTGCCAAACAATGTAAACACTGAGACAGAAAATGTTGCAACAAAAATACAGTGTGGTGAGAGCCCAAAACATGCAACTCAAAGTGTTGTTGATAAAAATGTGTGTGTTGAAACTGTTGACAGTGACAAACAGAGTGAGTGTATTGTTCAGGAGGAGGGGAACAATAGTAGCACAGAACAAGCAGGGAGTGTAGTGGCTGAACTCATCTCTGCTGCAGCAGAGCATGACAGTGAGGATGGGGTGATGGAGGAGGAAGACAACCTGTATAAGGCTCCCCATCTAAAAAGAAAACAGGTGGAAACATGTGGCTCTAAGGCAAAAAAACAAGCAGCCAGTGGGGAGCAGGAGGAACAGACCGACTCAGAATGCAGTGATGAGGAGAAGGAGTCTAGTGAAGAGGAAGAGGAGATGGAGGACTGTGGCACAGACACTCAGCCCCTCACTGACTCACAAATTCCTTCTGCTTCACAGCTAGAAGAAATGTACTCCGTAAAGAGTATAAGTGCTTTTTTGCAAGAGACCAAAAACATGAGGAATCCCCAGTATAAAGAATACTTTGCAGATGTACAATTGCTGTTGCTCTCTGTAGAATCTCAGATGAGAATGAGAGGGGAAGGAGGGTTCACTGACACAGAATATTACAGGCTGAAGACAATGGGAAAGAAAATAAGAAAACAGCTAAATGATAGCGTCTCACAGAGTACATAAAGCAGTGTGTCTTTTAACAGCTGTTTTAATGAGTCACTTTAAACTTTCCACGCTCAATGTCAATGGAGCGAGAGATGTGAAGAAGAGGGCTTGCATTTTTGAGACGTTTAAATTGAAAAAAATGAATGTTATGATGTTACAAGAGACCCATAGTGATGTTTTGAATGAAACAGACTGGAGGAGGGAGTTTGACGGGCAGGTCATTTTAAGCCATTTTAACAGCACTAGTGCAGGGGTGGCTCTCCTTTTTTCAAGAGATTTTAGTCCGGTCTCTCATGTGGTGGAGGAGCGAGTGCAGGGGAGATTGCTTGTGGTAAAAGCACAGTATGAGCGTTTTAATATTGTTTTTATTAATGTGTATGCCCCTATTTCTGGCCCTGGCAGAGTTCTCTTTTAAACGAACTCAGTTTGGTTCTAAAGCAGTGTGAGCCAGAGGACTATTTGTTTTTAGGAGGGGATTTTAACTGCACAGCAAATCATACATGTGATAGAAACCACCCAGAACCACATGCACCTTCTCAGAAGGCGATGCTAACTCTCATAAACACTCACAGTCTGAGTGACGTATGGAGAAAAATCCACCACAATATAAGACAGTACACTTGGGTCCACAGCAGAGAACGTGTTTTATCTTTAGCGAGGTTAGACAGGTTTTATTGTTTTACGCAGCACTTGAGCATCTTTAAGAGGTGTAGTATATGTCCAGTGGGTTTCTCGGACCATTCCATGGTTTTATGTGAGGTTTTTATTAAAAATCTTAAGAGTAAGTCTGCCTACTGGCATTTTAACACCACTTTGCTTTTAGATGCACATTTTAGAGAGGTTTTTATTTATTTTTGGAGAGGTTTTAGAGAGAGGAAGGGGGATTTTAGTTGTTTGAAACAATGGTGGGACCATGGCAAAGTACAGATAAAGCAGCTTTGTCAGCAGCACACTCTCAATGTTTCTCGTGATATGGCCAAGTCTATCAAAGATCTGGAGGTAGATATAGTGGAGCTGCAGAGTTCCTCACAGTCCACAGCAGATGAAGGTCGTATTGAAAACCTCAAGTCCAAGAAAGCCGTGCTGGCAGACCTGCTGGACGCCAGAGCGCAGGGGGCGCTAGTCCGGTCTCGTTTCCAGAGTGCTGCGCTAATGGATTCCCCCTCCAAGTTTTTCTTCGGCCTGGAGCAGAGGAATGGACAGAGCAGGCAGATGCACTCGCTGCAGGCAGAGGATGGACAGACGCTCACACACACTGCAGCCATCAGGAGCAGAGCGGTGGAGTTCTATGTGAAGCTTTACAGCAGTGAGTACCAGGAGGATGATGCTGCTTTTAACACATTCTGTCGAGACCTGCCCACAGTGTCAGAAGAGACCAACAAAGAACTGGAGGGGCCCCTGACTGAGGCGGAGCTATTCGCGGCCTTGCAGAGTGTGCAGGGGGGTAAGGCCCCGGCATAGATGGTCTGCCGTCAGAGTTTTATAAGGCTTTCTGGACTGAGCTGAAAGACGATTTGCTGGGGGTCTTCTCCGAGAGTTTTGAAGAGCTCTCTCTCCCCCAGAGCTGCAGGAGGGCAGTGCTGACGCTGCTGCCTAAGAAGGGAGACCTGCAGCAGATAAAGAACTGGCGACCCGTCTCACTGCTGTGCTCTGACTACAAGCTGCTGTCCAAAGCCCTGGCCAACCGGCTGAAGAAAGTGATGGGGCAGCTCATCCACCGAACTCAGACTTACTGTGTGCCTGGCAGGTCTATTGTTGACAATGTGTCATTAATTAGAGATATTTTGGAAGCCTCCGGTTCCTTGGGCTTAGATGCTGGTCTGGTGTCGTTAGACCAGGAAAAGGCTTTTGATCGGGTTGAGCACCGCTACCTTTGGAAAGTTTTACAAAGGTACGGCCTCAACCCAGGTCTGATAGCTAATATAAAGGTCCTGTACGAGAGCATTGAGGGTGTGCTGAAGATAAATGGTGGTCTATGCAAACCTTTTAATGTACAAAGAGGTATTAGACAAGGCTGCGCCATGTCAGGTATGTTGTATTCACTGTCCATAGAACCAATGTTGCAAAATGTTCGTGGTTTTATTGACGGCTTGTTTTTACCTGACATCAGTACAAATTTTATTTCATCAGCCTACGCAGATGACATCATCATTTTTATAAAAAATCAAGATGACATTGAAAAACTGGGTAAAATTGTTGAAATCTTTGGAAAACTCTCAGCTGCCAAGGTGAATTGGGCAAAGAGCGAGGCGCTGGCAGTTGGGAAGTGGGCTGCTGGTCTGCCTCAGCTGCCGGGGGGGCTGACCTGGAAGAGGGGAGGCTTCAGATACCTGGGGGTTCATCTGGGGGATGAACAAACTGAAAAAAAGAACTGGGAGGGTGTGATAGAAAAGGTGGAGGGGAAGCTGGCAAAGTGGAGGTGGCTGCTTCCCCACATGTCATACAGAGGGAGGGTTCTCATCATCAACAACCTGGTAGCGTCCACCCTGTGGCACAGGCTCAAGTGCCTAGAACCCCCTGCTGGGCTGCTGCAAAAAATTCAAATAGTCCTCTTGAACTTTTTCTGGGATAAGCTGCATTGGGTTCCCCAGAGTGTACTGTACCTGCCAAAAGAAGAGGGGGGGCAGGGCTTAATACACCTGGAGAGCAGGGCAGCAGCTTTCAGGCTGCAGTTTGTACAGCGCTACCTTTCCTGCTGTGATGATGTCGTCTGGAGGTCACAGGCATCATTTTAAGGAGGATAGCAGACCTCGTTTTAGACAAGTCTTTGTTTTTATTGAATTGTGTTTTTTATCGTGCGTGTAACTTGCCTCCTTTTTATCATGGTGTTTTTAAAGCGTGGACACTTTTTAAATGGGACAGACTGGGGCCTGCAGCCTCTCTCTTCTGGCTCCTGGAGGAGCCCCTAGTGTGCGGGGCCCGGCTGGACATACAAGACGGCAGCAGCCCTGGCCTCACCCTGCGCCTTCGCTCCACGGGGACGGTCAGGCTGAGGCAGGTGGTGGACGTGGCAGGGCCCGGGCTGCACAACACGCAGGCTGTGGCCTCTCTCCTGGGCCTGAGGTCCAGCCGGCACACCAGACACATCCTGAACCAGTGGAGCAACAGGCTGAGCGCAGAGGAGCATGAGATGCTGAGGGAGTACAGCAGCGGGGCGGAGGTACCGGACCAGGGAGATCCGTTCCCAGACCTCAGTCTGTCCGTGGACCAGAGCGGGCTGGGCAAAACAATGGGCACCTCTAAGTCCTTGGTGGATTTACAACTGCTGTCGGGGAAAACAGTATATAAATACTGTGTGGTGGCTACACAGAAGAGAAAACTGAGCACCAACAGGGACACAGTATGGAGAGAGAGGCTGCAGGGCCGGGCGCCAGTCTGGAGGCTTTTCTACAAGCCTCCACTCAACAAGAGGACAGGAGACCTGCAGTGGAGGATCCTGCAGGGGGCGCTGGCCGTCAATGTTTTTATTTCTAAAATCAACCCCACTGTTTTAGAGACTTGTCCTTTCTGTGACCAAGCTGAAACCCTGATTCACTGCTATCTTGATTGTCACAGACTCATTGTTTTATTCCACATTTTAAAAGCTGTGTTTTTAATGTGTGGAGAGGTGTGGTCGGAGGCTGCTTTTATTGGTGGTGCTGGATATAAAAAAAAAGATTCAAAGAAATGGTGTCTTTTAAATTATGTGGTGGGGCAGGCGAAGATGGCAATCTACAAAACAAGGAAAAATCAGGTGGAGGGGGAGGCAGGCCTTGGACTAAGAGACATGTTTCGCTCACTGATAAAAGCCAGGATACAAATTGATTTTAGATACCATGGCCTGATGAACACGCTGGCAGAGTTTGAAAATGTTTGGTGCTGCACGACAGCTGTGTGTTCAGTGAATGGGGGAACGCTCTCTTTTAACTCTGTTTTAATTTTATTTATTTCATGACGCGTCTTTCTGTCTGGACAAAGGATTGTGTGACAAGTGTCTCTTGTTGAAAGAAACTGAAAAATAAAGTTTTTTTCAAAAATCAAAAAAAAATCTCTCTCTCTCTCTGCCTGCCTCTCTCTGTCTCTCTCTGCCTGCCTGCCTCTCTCTCTGCCTGCCTGCTGCTCTCTCTCTCCTCCTCCTTCTCCTCTCTCTCTCCTCCTCCTGCTTCCTGCTCTCTCTCCTTTTTCTCTCTCTTTCCTCTTCTCTCTGCCTGCCTTTCCTCTCCCCCTCCTGCCTGCCTCCTCCCCTCTCTCTCTCCTCCTCCTCCTCCTCTTCTCTGTCTCCTCTCTGCCTCTCTCTCTTCTCCTTCTCTCTCTCTCTCTCTCTCTCTCTCCTGCTGCCTCTCTCTCTTCTCTCTGCCTGCCTCTCCTGTCTCTCTCTCTCTCTCTCTGCCTCCTCCTCCTGCCCTCTCTCTCTGCCTGCTGCCTGCCTCTTTCTTCTCTCTCTCTCTCTGTCTCTCTCTCTCTCTCTCTCTCTCTCTCTCTCTCTCTCTCTCTCTCTCTCTCTCTGCCTCTCTCTCTCTCTCTGTCTCTCTCTCTCTCTCTCTCTCTCTCTCTCTCTCTCTCTCTCTCTCTCTCTCTCTCTCTCTCTCTCTCTCTCTCTCTCTCTCTCTCTCTCTCTCTCTCTCTCTCTCTCTCTCTCTCTCTCTCTGAGCGGAAGGAGTGGGTTTGCGGAGAGCGGATTGTGAGGAGTTTTGAAAACTTTTCTCATAGTTTCTTTTTGTTTCTTTTTGTAAATATAGTTGGGCGAACGTTTTTGGTGGTGTTTTTCGATGTTTTTTTGGACTTAATTTTTTTGTTTGGTGCTTTTTTTCACGCGATCGACCAGCGGCTGCTGGTCGGTGCGCCAGGACCCGGGAGCATGGTTGCTTTCGGGGAACTAAGCCGAATGCACGGCTTTAAAATCGCCACCACTTTCCCGTGCTCGGTGGAAGACTGTAGCCTTGCAGTGGCGGATATAATCGAGCACAGCAGCATAAGATCCGCGGCGCGGATGAACGGAGCAGTCGTGATCTTTGTGGACAGTGTGGTCAAGGCTAACAAGGTGGTGGAGAAAGGAGTAATTGTGAAGGATTCGTTTGTTTCCGTGTCCCCGCTCACAACACCGGCAACGCGGATTACAATCTCCAACATCCCGCCATTCATTGGAGACGAGATCCTGCTCAGGGAGCTGTCGAGACACGGGAAGATCGTCTCGGCGATAAGGAAGCTGCCATCGGGATGCAAGTCCCCCCTGCTGCGACATGTCGTATCTCATAGACGGCAAGTACATATGATTTTACACAAAAAAGACTGTGAACTGAATTTAGTTTTCAATTTAAAAGTTGAAGACTTTGACTATGCAGTCTTTGTTAATTCCGGGACCCTGAAGTGCTTTGCCTGCGGCAAGGAGGGACATTTGGTGCGAGCTTGCCCAGAAAAAGCCCCTGGAAGGCGGGCTGAGCCTGCTGTGGCTCCAGCAGCTGAGCCTACAGCCGGCTCTTCAACACACACTGGAGCGCAGGAGCTTACAAATGTGGAGAGTCACCTGCCAAACAATGTAAACACTGAGACAGAAAATGTTGCAACAAAAATACAGTGTGATGAGAGCCCAAAACATGCAACTCAAAGAGTTGTTGATAAAAATGTGTGTGTTGAAACTGTTGACAGTGACAAACAGAGTGAGTGTATTGTTCAGGAGGAGGGGAACAATAGTAGCACAGAACAAGCAGGGAGTGTAGTGGCTGAACTCATCTCTGCTGCAGCAGAGCATGACAGTGAGGATGGGGTGATGGAGGAGGAAGACAACCTGTATAAGGCTCCCCATCTAAAAAGAAAACAGGTGGAAACATGTGGCTCTAAGGCAAAAAAACAAGCAGCCAGTGGGGAGCAGGAGGAACAGACCGACTCAGAATGCAGTGATGAGGAGAAGGAGTCTAGTGAAGAGGAAGAGGAGATGGAGGACTGTGGCACAGACACTCAGCCCCTCACTGACTCACAAATTCCTTCTGCTTCACAGCTAGAAGAAATGTACTCCGTAAAGAGTATAAGTGCTTTTTTGCAAGAGACCAAAAACATGAGGAATCCCCAGTATAAAGAATACTTTGCAGATGTACAATTGCTGTTGCTCTCTGTAGAATCTCAGATGAGAATGAGAGGGGAAGGAGGGTTCACTGACACAGAATATTACAGGCTGAAGACAATGGGAAAGAAAATAAGAAAACAGCTAAATGATAGCGTCTCACAGAGTACATAAAGCAGTGTGTCTTTTTAACAGCTGTTTTAATGAGTCACTTTAAACTTTCCACGCTCAATGTCAATGGAGCGAGAGATGTGAAGAAGAGGGCTTGCATTTTTGAGATGTTTAAATTGAAAAAAAATGAATGTTATGATGTTACAAGAGACCCATAGTGATGTTTTGAATGAAACAGACTGGAGGAGGGAGTTTGACGGGCAGGTCATTTTAAGCCATTTTAACAGCACTAGTGCAGGGGTGGCTCTCCTTTTTTCAAGAGATTTTAGTCCGGTCTCTCATGTGGTGGAGGAGCGAGTGCAGGGGAGATTGCTTGTGGTAAAAGCACAGTATGAGCGTTTTAATATTGTTTTTATTAATGTGTATGCCCCTATTTCTGGCCCTGGCAGAGTTCTCTTTTAAACGAACTCAGTTTGGTTCTAAAGCAGTGTGAGCCAGAGGACTATTTGTTTTTAGGAGGGGATTTTAACTGCACAGCAAATCATACATGTGATAGAAACCACCCAGAACCACATGCACCTTCTCAGAAGGCGATGCTAACTCTCATAAACACTCACAGTCTGAGTGACGTATGGAGAAAAATCCACCACAATATAAGACAGTACACTTGGGTCCACAGCAGAGAACGTGTTTTATCTTTAGCGAGGTTAGACAGGTTTTATTGTTTTACGCAGCACTTGAGCATCTTTAAGAGGTGTAGTATATGTCCAGTGGGTTTCTCGGACCATTCCATGGTTTTATGTGAGGTTTTTATTAAAAATCTTAAGAGTAAGTCTGCCTACTGGCATTTTAACACCACTTTGCTTTTAGATGCACATTTTAGAGAGGTTTTTATTTATTTTTGGAGAGGTTTTAGAGAGAGGAAGGGGGATTTTAGTTGTTTGAAACAATGGTGGGACCATGGCAAAGTACAGATAAAGCAGCTTTGTCAGCAGCACACTCTCAATGTTTCTCGTGATATGGCCAAGTCTATCAATGATCTGGAGGTAGATATAGTGGAGCTGCAGAGTTCCTCACAGTCCACAGCAGATGAAGGTCATATTGAAAACCTCAAGTCCAAAAAAGCCGTGCTGGCAGACCTGCTGGACGTCAGAGCGCAGGGGGCGCTAGTCCGGTCTCGTTTCCAGAGTGCTGCGCTAATGGATTCCCCCTCCAAGTTTTTCTTCGGCCTGGAGCAGAGGAATGGACAGAGCAGGCAGATGCACTCGCTGCAGGCAGAGGATGGACAGACGCTCACACACACTGCAGCCATCAGGAGCAGAGCGGTGGAGTTCTTTGTGAAGCTTTACAGCAGTGAGTACCAGGAGGATGATGCTGCTTTTAACACATTCTGTCGAGACCTGCCCACAGTGTCAGAAGAGACCAACAAAGAACTGGAGGGGCCCCTGACTGAGGCGGAGCTATTCGCGGCCTTGCAGAGTGTGCAGGGGGGTAAGGCCCCCGGCATAGATGGTCTGCCGTCAGAGTTTTATAAGGCTTTCTGGACTGAGCTGAAAGACGATTTGCTGGGGGTCTTCTCCGAGAGTTTTGAAGAGCTCTCTCTCCCCCAGAGCTGCAGGAGGGCAGTGCTGACGCTGCTGCCTAAGAAGGGAGACCTGCAGCAGATAAAGAACTGGCGACCCGTCTCACTGCTGTGCTCTGACTACAAGCTGCTGTCCAAAGCCCTGGCCAACCGGCTGAAGAAAGTGATGGGGCAGCTCATCCACCGAACTCAGACTTACTGTGTGCCTGGCAGGTCTATTGTTGACAATGTGTCATTAATTAGAGATATTTTGGAAGCCTCCGGTTCCTTGGGCTTAGATGCTGGTCTGGTGTCGTTAGACCAGGAAAAGGCTTTTGATCGGGTTGAGCACCGCTACCTTTGGAAAGTTTTACAAAGGTACGGCCTCAACCCAGGTCTGATAGCTAATATAAAGGTCCTGTACGAGAGCATTGAGGGTGTGCTGAAGATAAATGGTGGTCTATGCAAACCTTTTAAGGTACAAAGAGGTATTAGACAAGGCTGCGCCATGTCAGGTATGTTGTATTCACTGTCCATAGAACCAATGTTGCAAAATGTTCGTGGTTTTATTGACGGCTTGTTTTTACCTGACATCAGTACAAATTTTATATCATCAGCCTACGCAGATGACATCATCATTTTTATAAAAAATCAAGATGACATTGAAAAACTGGGTAAAATTGTTGAAATCTTTGGAAAACTCTCAGCTGCCAAGGTGAATTGGGCAAAGAGCGAGGCGCTGGCAGTTGGGAAGTGGGCTGCTGGTCTGCCTCAGCTGCGCGGGGGGGCTGACCTGGAAGAGGGGAGGCTTCAGATACCTGGGGGTTCATCTGGGGGATGAACAAACTGAAAAAAAAGAACTGGGAGGGTGTGATAGAAAAGGTGGAGGGGAAGCTGGCAAAGTGGAGGTGGCTGCTTCCCCACATGTCATACAGAGGGAGGGTTCTCGTCATTAACAACCTGGTAGCGTCCACCCTGTGGCACAGGCTCAAGTGCCTAGAACCCCCTGCTGGGCTGCTGCAAAAAATTCAAATAGTCCTCTTGAACTTTTTCTGGGATAAGCTGCATTGGGTTCCCCAGAGTGTACTGTACCTGCCAAAAGAAGAGGGGGGCAGGGCTTAATACACCTGGAGAGCAGGGCAGCAGCTTTCAGGCTGCAGTTTGTACAGCGCTACCTTTCCTGCTGTGATGATGTCGTCTGGGGAGGTCACAAGCATCATTTTAAGGAGGATAGCAGACCTCGTTTTAGACAAGTCTTTGTTTTTATTGAATTGTGTTTTTTATCGTGCGTGTAACTTGCCTCCTTTTTATCATGGTGTTTTTAAAGCGTGGACACTTTTTAAATGGGACAGACTGGGGCCTGCAGCCTCTCTCTTCTGGCTCCTGGAGGAGCCCCTAGTGTGCGGGGCCCGGCTGGACATACAAGACGGCAGCAGCCCTGGCCTCACCCTGCGCCTTCGCTCCACGGGGACGGTCAGGCTGAGGCAGGTGGTGGACGTGGCAGGGCCCGGGCTGCACAACACGCAGGCTGTGGCCTCTCTCCTGGGCCTGAGGTCCAGCCGGCACACCAGACACATCCTGAACCAGTGGAGCAACAGGCTGAGCGCAGAGGAGCATGAGATGCTGAGGGAGTACAGCAGCGGGGCGGAGGTACCGGACCAGGGAGATCCGTTCCCAGACCTCAGTCTGTCCGTGGACCAGAGCGGGCTGGGCAAAACAATGGGCACCTCTAAGTCCTTGGTGGATTTACAACTGCTGTCGGGGAAAACAGTATATAAATACTGTGTGGTGGCTACACAGAAGAGAAAACTGAGCACCAACAGGGACACAGTATGGAGAGAGAGGCTGCAGGGCCGGGCGCCAGTCTGGAGGCTTTTCTACAAGCCTCCACTCAACAAGAGGACAGGAGACCTGCAGTGGAGGATCCTGCAGGGGGCGCTGGCCGTCAATGTTTTTATTTCTAAAATCAACCCCACTGTTTTAGAGACTTGTCCTTTCTGTGACCAAGCTGAAACCCTGATTCACTGCTATCTTGATTGTCACAGACTCATTGTTTTATTCCACATTTTAAAAGCTGTGTTTTTAATGTGTGGAGAGGTGTGGTCGGAGGCTGCTTTTATTGGTGGTGCTGGATATAAAAAAAAGATTCAAAGAAATGGTGTCTTTTAAATGATGTGGTGGGGCAGGCGAAGATGGCAATCTACAAAACAAGGAAAAATCAGGTGGAGGGGGAGGCAGGCCTTGGACTAAGAGACATGTTTTCGCTCACTGATAAAAGCCAGGATACAAATTGATTTTAGATACCATGGCCTGATGAACACGCTGGCAGAGTTTGAAAATGTTTGGTGCTGCACGACAGCTGTGTGTTCAGTGAATGGGGGAAAGCTCTCTTTTAACTCTGTGTTTTAATTTATTTATTTCATGACGCGTCTTTCTGTCTGGACAAAGGATTGTGTGACAAGTGTCTCTTGTTGAAAGAAACTGAAAAATAAAGTTTTTTTCAAAAATCAAAAAAATCCTCCCCCCCCCCCCCCTCCCCCCCCCCCCCCCCCCCCCCCCCCCCCCCCCCCCCCCCCCCCCCCCCCCCCCCCCCCCCCCCCCCCCCCCCCCCCCCCCCCCCCCCCCCCCCCCCCCCCCGGCCCCCCCCCCCTTTTTTTTTCCCCCCCCTCCTTTCCCCCCCCCCCCCCCCCCCCCCCCCCCCCCCCCCCCCCCCCCCCCCTCCCCCCCCGCCTCCCCCCCCCTCCCCCCCCCCCCCCCCCCCCCCCCCCCCCCCCCCCCCCCCCCCCCCCCCCCCCCCCCCAAAAAAACCGGGGTCAGTGTCACAGACACTGTGGTCAATTGCCCCTCATCCCCCGAGTCTAACCTTGAGCAACACTCCCTAAAGAGTCTCCATTAACACAGACACACACTCACACACACTCTCCCCGGTGAACATGCACCATTAGTAGCTGGCAGGGCCGACTTTGACAGAGAGCGATTAGCTCCCTATCATGTGTATTGATAACTGCCGATGCCGGCTCATCGGGAGATGGAGGTTGGAGGGAAGTTTGTACGCACACGGGAAACAATATATACGGATCTGTTTCAGGTAATTCCAACCAATCACTTCCAATCATAGTGACACTTTCAACTATTTGAGAAACATACCAAGTCGGGAGGTATAAGGGGGGAGGAATGGGGGCAGTAGACACCATGGAAATTCAAATACAACCAATTTTGATCAAGACAAAATGTAGACTATTGACCTCTCAATTAAGGTTTTAGGGAAGAAAACATTTTCGGAGAGGAGATATAAGGGGGGAAGAGGACCCCCATGAAAATTCAAGTCATGAGATTTTAACCAAATACATTACAGAAATATATGAAGAATTCCAGCCACGTTTATATATAATAAGTAAGTAATTTATATTTTTATAACGTTTTCCAGACCAGGGTCACAAAGCGCTTTAACAATCGAAACGATACTCAATAAATTATATACTTTAAAAGATCAAGATAACACCAAGACAAACACAGGAGTCTCAGAGAATCAAGGAAAAGCACAAATATAAATGTCTTAAGATGTTTCTTGAAGGAGTCAGTAGATCATCAAACACAGAGGAAGATCGTTCCAAAGATTAGGAGCAACAGTCTGGAAGGATTTCTCTCCTCTGGTCCTGAAGTGTGTTCAGGAACCATCAGTAGATTCTGATCCACAGACCTCAGAGCCCGAGCTGGGGTGTAAGGCTGGATCAGATCACTGATGTAAGGAGGAGTCTGACCATGAATAGATCTGAAAGTAAAAATCAGAATTTTAAAGTTGATCCTGAAAGAAACTGGCAGCCAGTGAAGAGTTTTAAGGATCAGGGAAATGTGAGTTCTCCTACTAGAGCGGGTCAGAATTCTCGCTGCAGGGTTCTGAATAAACTGCAGGCGAGACAGATCCTTCTTGTTAGTAAGATGTGTATATATATATATACAGCTATGTTCAGAATACTAGCAGTCCAACATGACTAACCAGATAAATCACTGTTTTTGGTATAAAACATAATAATAAATGGAAAATAATTTACCAGCAGGTGTAGTAAAGTCAGAGGAACCAACAGACCCAACTTTAATGATATGAATACTCCTAGGTCTGTGTAATTGACTAATGAAGTAAAAGGGGTGTGTTCAAAAAAATAGCAATGTGGAGTTCCATCAGTGAGATCATTCATTATGTGAAAGAAACAGGTTTCAATCAGGCCCTTATTTAAGGATGAAGTACATGTTGTGCATGCAATTCTCTGTGAAAACTGTTGAAAGATGGGTCGTGCCAAACGTTGTTCAGAAGAAATGCGTGCTTTGATTAAAAAGTTGATTGGAGAGGGGAAAACGTATAAAAAATTGCAGGAAATTATCGGCTGCTCAACTAAAATGATCTCCAATGCTTTCAAATGGAAAGACAAACCAGAGAGATGTGAAAGAAAACGTAAGACTACCATTCTAATGGACCGAAGGATAGTCAGAATGGCAAAGACTAAGCCAAGGGTCTGCTCCAGAGACGGTCTGAAGGTACCTGTGAGTGCTGTGACAATGAGAAGACGCTAATGTGAGGCTAATCTACCGCAAGAAGCCCCCGCAAAGTCCCATTGTTGCAAGAAAGACATGTGCTGAAGAGGATTGCATTTGCCAAACATCATGTCGACTGGTCTCTGGAGAAATGGAGAAACATTTTGTGGACTGATGAAAGTAAGATTGTTCTTTTTGGATCCAAGGGCCGCAGACAGTTTGTCAGACGAGCCCCAAACACTGAATACAAGCCAGAGCTCACTCTGAAGACCGTGAAGCATGGCGTCGGGCCTTTATATCGCATACCAGGGATCATGGATCAATTTGGATACATCACAATACTTGAGGAGGTCATGCTGCCTTATGCCGAATGGGAAATGCCCCTGAAATGAGTGTTTCAACAGGACAATGACCCCAAACATACCAGTAAGCGAGCCAAATCTTGGTTCCAGACCAACAAAATTGAGGTTATGGAGTGGCCAGGCCAATCCCCAGACCTTAATCCAATTGAGCACTTGTGGTGTGACATAAAATTTGCTGTTTCTGAGTCAAAACCCAAAAATGCAGAGGAATTGTGGAAGGTTGTGCAATCTTTAAACTGCGCTGTTGTAAAAGTGTGTTTCCCCTCTGGGGATGAATAAAGCTTTTCTATTCTTTTCTATTCTATTCTTCCTGGGTTGGCATACCTGTTCAGTGGTGCCAGAGGTTGGTTGACTCCATGCAGCACAGATGTGCAGCAGTTATCAAAAACAGGGGTTATTCAACCAAATATTAGTTAACTAATTGTCAGGATTGCTAAATGTTAATATTTTTTCAGTTTATTTAGTAAATATTTGAGTTTGTAATGAGAAATGCCGACATTGCTATTTTTTTGAACACAGAAATATCACCTTTTCTTTCATATTCTGCAAAGTAAATAAATATTGATACTTTTTTCTTTATGATTTGTTGTGCAATACCATGTGCAGTGTTCCTAATGAAAGAAAATAAAAAATATTATAAGGATTTTGAGCTTTATTCACTTTTTAAAAAACTGCTATTATTTTGAACATAGCTGTATATATATATATATATATATATATATATATATATATATATATATATATATACAAATCTGTCTAAACATCA
>JACEEU010000960.1:0-24684 GCA_016630915.1 Callionymus lyra
GTGTCTCCAACACACTCGTGTCTCCAACACTCGTGTCTCCAACACACTCGTGTCTCCAACACTCGTGTCTCCAACACACTCGTGTCTCCAACACACTCGTGTCTCCAACACACTCGTGTCTCCAACACACTCGTGTCTCCAACACACTCGTGTCTCCAACACACTCGTGTCTCCAACACACTCGTGTCTCCAACACACTCGTGTCTCAACACACTCGTGTCTCCAACACTCGTGTCTCCAACACACTCGTGTCTCCAACACACTCGTGTCTCCAACACACACTCGTGTCTCCAACTCACTCGTGTCTCCAACACACTCGTGTCTCCAACACACTCGTGTCTCCAACACACTCGTGTCTCCAACACACTCGTGTCTCCAACACACTCGTGTCTCCACACACTCGTGTCTCCAACACACTCGTGTCTCCAACACACTCGTGTCTCCAACACACTCGTGTCTCCAACACACTCGTGTCTCCAACTCGCACACTCGTGTCTCCAACACACTCGTGTCTCCAACACACTCGTGTCTCCAACTCACTCGTGTCTCCAACACACTCGTGTCTCCAACACACTCGTGTCTCCAACACACTCGTGTCTCCACACGTGCCACTCGTGTCTCCAACACACTCGTGTCTCCAACACACTCGTGTCTCCAACACACTCGTGTCTCCAACGTGTCTCCAACACACTCGTGTCTCCAACACACTCGTGTCTCCAACACACTCGTGTCTCCAACTCACTCGTGTCTCCAACACACTCGTGTCTCCAACACACTCGTGTCTCCAACACACTCGTGTCTCCAACTCACTCGTGTCTCCAACACACTCGTGTCTCCAACACACTCGTGTCTCCACCACTCGTGTCTCCAACACACTCGTGTCTCAACACACTCGTGTCTCCACACTCGTGTCTCCAGCACACTCGTGCTCCAACACACTCGTGTCTCCAACACACTCGTGTCTCCAACACACTCGTGTCTCCAACACACTCGTGTCTCCAACACACTCGTGTCTCCAACACACTCGTGTCTCCAACACACTCGTGTCTCCAACACACTCGTGTCTCCAAACACACTCGTGTCTCCAACACACTCGTGTCTCAACACTCACTCGTGTCTCCAACACACTCGTGTCTCCAACACACTCGTGTCTCCAACACACTCGTGTCTCCAACACACTCGTGTCTCCAACACACTCGTGTCTCCAACACACTCGTGTCTCCAACACACTCGTGTCTCCAACACACTCGTGTCTCAACTCACTCGTGTCTCCAACACACTCGTGTCTCCAACACACTCGTGTCTCCAACTCACTCGTGTCTCCAGCACACTCGTGTCTCCAACACACTCGTGTCTCCAACACACTCGTGTCTCCAACACACTCGTGTCTCCAACACACTCGTGTCTCCAACACACTCGTGTCTCCAACACACTCGTGTCTCCAACACACTCGTGTCTCCAACACACTCGTGTCTCCAACACACTCGTGTCTCCAACTCACTCGTGTCTCCAACACACTCGTGTCTCCAACACACTCGTGTCTCCAACACACTCGTGTCTCCAACACACTCGTGTCTCCAACACACTCGTGTCTCCAACACACTCGTGTCTCCAACACACTCGTGTCTCCAACACACTCGTGTCTCCAACACACTCGTGTCTCCAACACACTCGTGTCTCCAACACACTCGTGTCTCCAACACACTCGTGTCTCCAACACACTCGTGTCTCCAGCACACTCGTGTCTCCAACACACTCGTGTCTCCAACACACTCGTGTCTCCAACACACTCGTGTCTCCAACTCACTCGTGTCTCCAACACACTCGTGTCTCCAACACACTCGTGTCTCCAACACACTCGTGTCTCCACACACTCGTGTCTCCAACACACTCGTGTCTCCAACACACTCGTGTCTCCAACACACTCGTGTCTCCAACACACTCACTCGTGTCTCCAACACACTCGTGTCTCAACACACTCGTGTCTCCAACACACTCGTGTCTCCAACACACTCGTGTCTCCAACACACTCGTGTCTCAGCTCTCCAACACACTCGTGTCTCCAACACACTCGTGTCTCCAACACACTCGTGTCTCCAACACACTCGTGTCTCCAACACACTCGTGTCTCCAACACACTCGTGTCTCCAACACACTCGTGTCTCCAACACACTCGTGTCTCCAACACACTCGTGTCTCCAACACACCGTGTCTCCAACACACTCGGTCTCCAACACACTCGTGTCTCCAACACACTCGTGTCTCCAACACACTCGTGTCTCCAACACACTCGTGTCTCCAACACACTCGTGTCTCCAACACACTCGTGTCTCAAACACACTCGTGTCTCCAACACACTCGTGTCTCCAACACACTCGTGTCTCCAACACACTCGTGTCTCCAACACACTCGTGTCTCCAACACACTCGTGTCTCCAACACACTCGTGTCTCCAACACACTCGTGTCTCCAACTCACTCGTGTCTCCAACACACTCGTGTCTCCAACACACTCGTGTCTCCAACACACTCGTGTCTCCAACACACTCGTGTCTCCAACACACTCGTGTCTCCAACACACTCGTGTCTCCAACACACTCGTGTCTCCAACACACTCGTGTCTCCAACACACTCGTGTCTCCAACTCACTCGTGTCTCCAACACACTCGTGTCTCCAACACACTCGTGTCTCCAACACACTCGTGTCTCCAACTCACTCGTGTCTCCAACACACTCGTGTCTCCAACACACTCGTGTCTCCAACACACTCGTGTCTCCAACACACTCGTGTCTCCAACACACTCGTGTCTCCAACACACTCGTGTCTCCAACACACTCGTGTCTCCAACACACTCGTGTCTCCAACACACTCGTGTCTCCAACACACTCGTGTCTCCAACACACTCGTGTCTCCAACTCACTCGTGTCTCCAACACACTCGTGTCTCCAACACACTCGTGTCTCCAACACACTCGTGTCTCCAACACACTCGTGTCTCCAACACACTCGTGTCTCCAACACACTCGTGTCTCCAACACACTCGTGTCTCCAACACACTCGTGTCTCCAACACACTCGTGTCTCCAACACACTCGTGTCTCCAACACACTCGTGTCTCCAACACACTCGTGTCTCCAACACACTCGTGTCTCCAACACACTCGTGTCTCCAACACACTCGTGTCTCCAACACACTCGTGTCTCCAACACACTCGTGTCTCCAACACACTCGTGTCTCCAACTCACTCGTGTCTCCAACACACTCGTGTCTCCAACACACTCGTGTCTCCAACACACTCGTGTCTCCAACTCACTCGTGTCTCCAACACACTCGTGTCTCCAACACACTCGTGTCTCCAACACACTCGTGTCTCCAACTCACTCGTGTCTCCAACACACTCGTGTCTCCAACACACTCGTGTCTCCAACACACTCGTGTCTCCAACACACTCGTGTCTCCAACACACTCGTGTCTCCAACACACTCGTGTCTCCAACACACTCGTGTCTCCAACACACTCGTGTCTCCAACACACTCGTGTCTCCAACACACTCGTGTCTCCAACACACTCGTGTCTCCAACACTCGTGTCTCCAACACACTCGTGTCTCCAACACACTCGTGTCTCCAACACACTCGTGTCTCCAACACACTCGTGTCTCCAACACACTCGTGTCTCCAACACACTCGTGTCTCCAACACACTCGTGTCTCCAACACACTCGTGTCTCCAACACACTCGTGTCTCCAACACACTCGTGTCTCCAACACACTCGTGTCTCCAACACACTCGTGTCTCCAACACACTTCGTGTCTCCAACACACTCGTGTCTCCAACACACTCGTGTCTCCAACACACTCGTGTCTCCAACACACTCGTGTCTCCAACACACTCGTGTCTCCAACACACTCGTGTCTCCAACACACTCGTGTCTCCAACACACTCGTGTCTCCAACACACTCGTGTCTCCAACACACTCGTGTCTCCAACACACTCGTGTCTCCAACACACTCGTGTCTCCAACACACTCGTGTCTCCAACACACTCGTGTCTCCAACACACTCGTGTCTCCAACACACTCGTGTCTCCAACACACTCGTGTCTCCAACACACTCGTGTCTCCAACACACTCGTGTCTCCAACACACTCGTGTCTCCAACACACTCGTGTCTCCACAACTCACTCGTGTCTCCAACACACTCGTGTCTCCAACACACTCGTGTCTCCAACACACTCGTGTCTCCAACACACTCGTGTCTCCAACACACTCGTGTCTCCAACACACTCGTGTCTCAACACACTCGTGTCTCCAACACACTCGTGTCTCCAACACACTCGTGTCTCCAACACACTCGTGTCTCCAACACACTCGTGTCTCCAACACACTCGTGTCTCCACACACTCGTGTCTCCAACTCACTCGTGTCTCCAACACACTCGTGTCTCCAACACACTCGTGTCTCCAACACACTCGTGTCTCCCAACACACTCGTGTCTCCAACACACTCGTGTCTCCAACACACTCGTGTCTCCAACACACTCGTGTCTCCAACACACTCGTGTCTCCAACACACTCGTGTCTCCAACACACTCGTGTCTCCAACTCACTCGTGTCTCCAACACACTCGTGTCTCCAACACACTCGTGTCTCCAACACACTCGTGTCT
Organism: Callionymus lyra; assembly: GCA_016630915.1. NCBI lineage: Eukaryota > Metazoa > Chordata > Actinopteri > Syngnathiformes > Callionymidae > Callionymus > Callionymus lyra. Next base: position 4,662 of record JACEEU010000960.1, read on the forward strand.
CCAACACACTCGTGTCTCCAACACACTCGTGTCTCAACACACTCGTGTCTCCAACACACTCGTGTCTCCAACACACTCGTGTCTCCAACACACTCGTGTCTCCAACACCAGCACACTCGTGTCTCCAACACACTCGTGTCTCCAACACACTCGTGTCTCCAACACACTCGTGTCTCCAACACACTCGTGTCTCCAACACACTCGTGTCTCCAACTCACTCGTGTCTCCAACACACTCGTGTCTCCAACACACTCGTGTCTCCAACACACTCGTGTCTCCCACACACTCGTGTCTCCAACACACTCGTGTCTCCAACACACTCGTGTCTCCAACACACTCGTGTCTCCAACACACTCGTGTCTCCAACACACTCGTGTCTCCAACACACTCGTGTCTCCAACACACTCGTGTCTCCAACACACTCGTGTCTCCAACACACTCGTGTCTCCAACACACTCGTGTCTCCAACACACTCGTGTCTCCAACACACTCGTGTCTCCGCACTCGTGTCTCCAACACACTCGTGTCTCCAACACACTCGTGTCTCCAACACACTCCTCACTCGTGTCTCCAACTCACTCGTGTCTCCAACACACTCGTGTCTCCAACACACTCGTGTCTCCAACACACTCGTGTCTCCAACACACTCGTGTCTCCAACACACTCGTGTCTCCAACACACTCGTGTCTCCAACACACTCGTGTCTCCAACACACTCGTGTCTCAAACACACTCGTGTCTCCAACACACTCGTGTCTCCAACACACTCGTGTCTCCAACCACTCGTGTCTCCAACACACTCGTGTCTCCAACACACTCGTGTCTCCAACACACTCGTGTCTCCAACACACTCGTGTCTCCAACACACTCGTGTCTCCAACACTCGTGTCTCCAACACACTCGTGTCTCCAACACACTCGTGTCTCCAACACACTCGTGTCTCCAACACACTCGTGTCTCCAACACACTCGTGTCTCCAACACACTCGTGTCTCCAACACACTCGTGTCTCCAACTCACTCGTGTCTCCAACACACTCGTGTCTCCAACACACTCGTGTCTCCAACACACTCGTGTCTCCAACACACTCGTGTCTCCAACACACTCGTGTCTCCAACACACTCGTGTCTCCAACACACCGTCGTGTCTCCAACACACTCGTGTCTCCAACACACTCGTGTCTCCAACACACTCGTGTCTCCAACACACTCGTGTCTCCAACACACTCGTGTCTCCAACACACTCGTGTCTCCAACACACTCGTGTCTCCAACACACTCGTGTCTCCAACACACTCGTGTCTCCAACACACTCGTGTCTCCAACACACTCGTGTCTCCAACACACTCGTGTCTCCAACACACTCGTGTCTCCAACACACTCGTGTCTCCAACACACTCGTGTCTCCAACACACTCGTGTCTCCAACACACTCGTGTCTCCAACACACTCGTGTCTCCAACACACTCGTGTCTCCAACACACTCGTGTCTCCAACACACTCGTGTCTCCAACACACTCGTGTCTCCAACACACTCGTGTCTCCAACACACTCGTGTCTCCAACACACTCGTGTCTCCAACACACTCGTGTCTCCAACACACTCGTGTCTCCAACACACTCGTGTCTCCAACACACTCGTGTCTCCAACACACTCGTGTCTCCAACACACTCGTGTCTCCAACACACTCGTGTCTCCAACACACTCGTGTCTCCAACACACTCGTGTCTCCAACACACTCGTGTCTCCAACACACTCGTGTCTCCAACACACTCGTGTCTCCAACACACTCGTGTCTCCAACACACTCGTGTCTCCAACACACTCGTGTCTCCAACACACTCGTGTCTCCAACACACTCGTGTCTCCAACACACTCGTGTCTCCAACACACTCGTGTCTCCAACACACTCGTGTCTCCAACACACTCGTGTCTCCAACACACTCGGTCGGGTCCAACACACTCGTGTCTCCAACACACTCGTGTCTCCAACACACTCGTGTCTCCAACACACTCGTGTCTCCAACACACTCGTGTCTCCAACACACTCGTGTCTCCAACACACTCGTGTCTCCAACACACTCGTGTCTCCAACACACTCGTGTCTCCAACACACTCGTGTCTCCACACACACTCGTGTCTCCAACACACTCGTGTCTCCAACACACTCGTGTCTCCAACACACTCGTGTCTCCAACACACTCGTGTCTCCAACACACTCGTGTCTCCAACACACTCGTGTCTCCAACACACTCGTGTCTCCAACACACTCGTGTCTCCAACACACTCGTGTCTCCAATCACACTCGTGTCTCCAACACACTCGTGTCTCCAACACACTCGTGTCTCCAACACACTCGTGTCTCCAACACACTCGTGTCTCCAACTCACTCGTGTCTCCAACACACTCGTGTCTCCAACTCACTCGTGTCTCCAACTCACTCGTGTCTCCAACACACTCGTGTCTCGAACACACTCGTGTCTCCAACTCACTCGTGTCTTCAACTCACTCGTGTCTCCAACACACTCGTGTCTCGAACACACTCGTGTCTCCAACTCACTCGTGTCTCCAACTCACTCGTGTCTCCAACACACTCGTGTCTCCAACACACTCGTGTCTCCAACTCACTCGTGTCTCCAACTCACTCGTGTCTCCAACACACTCGTGTCTCCAACACACTCGTGTCTCCAACTCACTCGTGTCTCCAACTCACTCGTGTCTCCAACACACTCGTGTCTCCAACACACTCGTGTCTCCAACACACTCGTGTCTCCAACTCACTCGTGTCTCCAACTCACTCGTGTCTCCAACACACTCGTGTCTCCAACACACTCGTGTCTCCAACTCACTCGTGTTTCCAACTCACTCGTGTCTCCAACACACACGGGTCTTCAACACACTCATGTCTCCAACACACTTGTGTCTTCAACACACTCATGTCTCCAACACACTTGTGTCTTCAACACACTTGTGTCTCCAACACACTCATGTCTCCAACACACTTGTGTCTTCAACACACTCATGTCTCCAACACACTTGTGTCTTCAACACACTCATGTCTCCAACACACTCGGGTCTTGAACTTGAACATGAAAGGCTGCTCTTGAAGGAATGTTTCACGAACCAGAAGCTGTCACAGCTGAGCTACTGGTGCTGGCGACCTTCTAACCTTTGACCCCCCAGAGCTGGATGTTAATGAGCGAGGACGTCGCTGAAGAAGGTAGTTGGTGTGTGTGTGTGTGTGTGTGTGTGTGTGTGTGTTCACACTCACACAGAACATAAACATGATCTTGAACTGTTGTAACCTGAGCCTCGCGTGACGCCAAGAGTTTGTGTCGACACTTTTACATTCGTCTACACAACTGTGTGTTGTTGCCACTCAAGTAGTCGAGGTGCAGGTTTGGTACAAACGAGGACCATGTGTGGCTGAGACCAGGATCCATGGATTCACAAGAACCTTCGTCAGGATTGAATCAAGACGTGAGCGAAGAAAGTGAAAAGTTCAGATCTTTAATCTGGTTTTTAAACAGTTTGGTGGTCATTTGGATGAAGGTTCGATAAACATATGATCATATGTTCATATGTTCATATGTTCATATGTTTATATGTTCATATGTTCATATGTTCATATGTTCATATGTTCATATGTTCATATGTTTATATGTTTATATGTTCATATGATCATATGTTCATATGTTCATATGTTCATATGTTTATATGTTCATATGTTCATATGTTCATATGTTCATATGTTTATATGTTTATATGTTTATATGTTCATATGTTCATATGTTCATATGTTTATATGTTCATATGTTTATATGTTTATATGTTTATATGTTCATATGTTCATATGTTTATATGTTTATATGTTCATATGTTCATATGTTTATATGTTCATATGTTCATATGTTTATATGTTCATATGTTTATATGTTTATATGTTCATATGTTCATATGTTCATATGTTCATATGTTCATATGTTCATATGTTTATATGTTCATATGATCATATGTTCATATGTTTATATGTTCATATGTTTATATGTTCATATCTTTACATGTTCATATGATCATATGTTCATATGTTCATATGTTCATATGTTTATATGTTTATATGTTTATATGTTTATATGTTCATATGTTCATATGTTCATATGTTCATATGTTCATATGTTTATATGTTTATATGTTTATATGTTCATATGTTCATATGTTCATATGTTCATATGTTTATATGTTCATATGTTCATATGTTCATATGTTCATATGTTTATATGTTTATATGTTTATATGTTCATATGTTCATATGTTCATATGTTTATATGTTTATATGTTCATATGTTCATATGTTCATATGTTCATATGTTTATATGTTCATATGTTCATATGTTTATATGTTCATATGATCATATGTTCATATGTTTATATGTTCATATGTTTATATGTTCATATCTTTACATGTTCATATGATCATATGTTCATATGTTCATATGTTTATATGTTCATATCTTTATATGTTCATATGATCATAGGAACATTTGTTCATATGTTTGATTGATTGATTGATTGATTGATTCTGTCATTCAAAAGCAGAATTGAACATTGATCCATAAACAGTAATGTGTGGGTCTGAGTGTAAAGTGTGTCAAAGACTGTAATTGTATGGATCAGAACAGGTGTAATTTGTAGGTCTTAGTGTAACCATTGTGTGTCTGAGTGTAGATGTGTGTGTGAGTGTAATGTGTAGGTCTGAGTGTAATGTGTGTGTGTGAGTGTAAATGTGTGTGTCTGAGTGTAATGTGTGTGTCTGAGTGTAATGTGTGTGTGTGTGTGTGTGTGTGTGTGTGTGAGTGTAATGTGTGTGTGTGAGTCTCATGTGTGTGTGTGTGTGTAATGTGTGTGTGTGTGTGTGTGTGTGTGTGTCTGAGTGTATGTGTGTAGTGTCTGAGTGTAATGTGTAGGTCTGAGTGTAAATTGTGTGTCTGAGTGTAATGTGTGTGTCTGAGTGTAATGTGTAGGTCTGAGTGTAATGTGTGTGTCTGAGTGTAAATGTGTGTGTGTGTGTGTAGTGTGTGTGTGTGTGTGTAGTGTGTGTGTGTGAGTGTAATGTGTGTGTCTGAGTGTAAATTGTGTGTGTGAGTGTAATGTGTGTGTGTGTGTGTAGTGTGTGTGTGTGTGTGTAGTGTGTGTGTTTGTGTGTAGTGTGTGTGTCTGGGTCTCATGTTTAGGTCTGAGTGTAATGTGTGTGTCTAAGTGTAATGTGTAGGTCTGAGTGTAATGTGTAGGTCTGAGTGTAAATTGTGTGTCTGAGTGTAATGTGTAGGTCTGAGTGTAATGTGTGTGTCTGAGTGTAATGTGTGTGTCTGAGTGTAATTTGTGTGTCTGAGTGTAATGTGTGTGTCTGAGTGTAATGTGTGTGTCTGAGTGTAAAGTGTGTGTCTGAGTGTAATGTGTGGGTCTGAGTGTGTGTGTCTGAATGTAATGTGTGGGTCTGAATGTGTGTGTCTGAGTGTAAAGTGTGTGTCTGAGTGTAATGTGTAGGTCTGAGTGTAATGTGTGTGTCTGAGTCTCATGTGTAGGTCTGAGTGTAATGTGTGTGTCTGAGTGTAATGTGTGTGTCTGAGTCTCATGTGTGTGTCTGAGTGTAATTTGTGTGTCTGAGTGTAATGTGTGTGTCTGAGTGTAATGTGTGTGTCTGAGTGTGTGTGTCTGAGTGTAATGTGTGGGTCTGAGTGTGTGTGTCTGAATGTAATGTGTGGGTCTGAATGTGTGTGTCTGAGTGTAATGTGTGTGTCTGAGTGTAATGTGTGTGTCTGAGTGTAATGTGTGTGTCTGAGTGTAATGTGTGTGTCTGAGTGTAATGTGTGTGTCTGAGTGTAATGTGTGTGTCTGAGTGTAATGTGTAGGTCTGAGTGTAATGTGTGTGTTTGAGTGTAATGTGTGTGTCTGAGTGTAATGTGTGTGTCTGTGTGTGTGTCTGAGTGTAATGTGTGTGTCTGAGTGTAATGTGTGTGTCTGAGTGTAATATGTGTGTCTGTGTGTGTCTGAGTGTAATATGTGTGTCTGTGTGTGTGTGTCTGAGTGTAATGTGTGTGTCTGAGTGTAAAGTGTGTGTCTTAGTCTCATGTGTGTGTCTAAGTGTAATGTGTGTGTCTTAGTCTCATGTGTGGGAGGTGTGTGTCTGAGTGTAATGTGTATGTCTGAGTGTAATGTGTGTGTCTGAGTGTAATGTGTGTGTCTGAGTGTAATGTGTGTGTCTGAGTGTAATGTGTATGTCTGAGTGTAATGTGTGTGTCTGAGTCTCATGTGTGTGTCTGAGAGTGTGTGTCTGAGTGTAATGTGTGTGTCTGAGTGTAATGTGTGTGAGTGTAATGTGTATGTCTGAGTGTAATGTGTGTGTCTGAGTGTGATTTTTGTTTGTTTCTTTTTTTTTTTTTTGTTTTTGTTTTTTTGTGGGGTGGGGGGGGGGGGGGTGTCTGAGATGGTGTGTGTCTGAGTGTAAAGTGTGTGTCTGAGTGTAAAGTGTGTGTCTGAGTGTAAAGTGTGTGTCTGAGTGTGTGTGTCTGAGTGTAAAGTGTGTGTCTGAGTGTTGTTTTTTTTTTTTTTTTTTTTTTTTTTTTTTTTGGTGTGTGGGGGTGGGGGGGGGGGGGGGGGGGGGGGGGGGGGGGGGGGGGAAAGTGTGTGTCTGAGTGTAAAGTGTGTGTCTGAGTGTGTGTGTCTGAGTGTAAAGTGTGTGTCTGAGTGTAAAGTGTGTGTCTGAGTGTAAAGTGTGTGTCTGAGTGTGTGTGTGTGAGGGAAGGGGGGGGGGGGGGGGGGGGGGGGGGGGGGGAAAGTGTGTGTGTCTGAGTGTAATGTGTGTGTCTGAGTGTAATGTGTGTGTCTGAGTGTAAAGTGTGTGTCTGAGTGTAATGCGATCAAGATGGAAGATTGTTCGTCACCGACGTGACTCTCGACTCAATGAGACGAAGATTCTTTCACGAGGACTTGGAACAAAGCCTTCTTTACGTTGATCTAATAATGTGTAACGAGACTCACACTTGGCTCAGACGACGATGGATCGAGTCCAAACATATGAATCGAATACGTGGTCAGACGCTCGACAACTTTGTTTTAAACTTTTAAATTCACGACAGAAAATACGTTTCTTCTGTCGAGACACAAGTATTTATTGAAAACTGCTAAAGAACCTGAAACACATTCACTCGATTCAAAAGTCTTTCTATTGGCCTCAACACATAACTGTAACTATAACTATAACTATAACTATAACTTATCCTGTAACAATAACTATAACTATAACTATAACTTATACTGTAACAATAACTATAACTATAACTATAACTATAACTTATACTGTAACAATAACTATAACTATAACTATAACTTATACTGTAACAATAACTATAACTATATACTGTAACTAATAACTATAACTATAACTATAACTTATACTGTAACAATAACTATAACTTATACTGTAACAATAACTATAACTATAACTATAACTTATACTGTAACAATAACTATAACTTATACTGTAACAATAACTATAACTATAACTATAACTTATACTGTAACAATAACTATAACTTATACTGTAACTATAACTATAACTATAACTATAACTATAACTTATACTGTAACAATAACTATAACTATAACTTATACTGTAACTATAACTATAACTTATACTGTAACAATAACTATAACTTATACTGTAACATACTATCTTAACATAACTATAACTATAACTTTACATAACTTATAGTATTTAATATAACTTTAACTATACTGTAACAATAACTATAACTTATACTGTAACAATAACTATAACTATAACTTATACTGTAACAATAACTATAACTTATACTGTAACAATAACTATAACTATAACTTATACTGTAACAATAACTATAACTTATACTGTAACTATAACTATAACTATAACTATAACTATAACTATAACTTATACTGTAACAATAACTATAACTTATACTGTAACTATAACTATAACTTATACTGTAACAATAACTATAACTTATACTGTAACTATAACTATAACTTATACTGTAACAATAAATATAACTTATACTGTAACTATAACTATAACTATAACTTATACTGTAACAATAACTATAACTTATACTGTAACTATAACTATAACTATAACTATAACTTATACTGTAACAATAACTATAACTATAACAATAACTATAACTTATACTGTAACAATAACTATAACTATAACTATAACTTATACTGTAACAATAACTATAAATATAACTATAACTATAACTTATACTGTAACTATAACTATAAATATAACTTATACTGTAACAATAACTATAACTATAACTTATACTGTAACAATAACTATAACTATAAATATAACTTATACTGTAACAATAACTATAAATATAACTATAACTTATACTCTAACTATAACTATAACAATAACTATAACTTATACTGTAACAATAACTATAAATATAACTTATACTGTAACAATAACTATAAATATAACTATAACTTATACTGTAACAATAACTATAACTATAACTTATACTGTAACAATAACTATAAATATAACTATAACTTATACTGTAACTATAACTATAACTTATACTGTAACAATAACAATAACTATAACTATAACATATACTATAGTTGATCCTGAAAGAAACTGGAAGCCAGTGAAGAGTTTGAAGGATCAGATAAATGTGAGTTCTTCTACTAGAGCAGCTCAGAATTCTGGCTGCAGAGTTTCTGATCAACTGCAGACGAGACGATCCTTCTTGTTAAGACATGAAAACAAACTGTTACAATAGTCCAGACGAGAAGAAACAAACACATGGATTATAAGATCCAGATCATGTTTGATTTTTCTCAGTTGAAGGAAACAGTTTCTGGTCAGTTTTCTTCAGTGTTGAACAAGAGACATGTCTTTATCAAATACAACACCCAGGTTTCTCAGGCTCAGTTTGACAGACTGACCTAAGTCACCCAAGTACTGACTCAACCCTGGAACCTTATCATCAACAATCACCAGAGTTTCAGTTTTGTCCACATTTAGCTGTAAAGTGTTTTCACTCATTGTTTGATTTCTAGCAACAATTGACTAAGTTCAGCTTCTGGGGCTCAGTTGGATCAACAGAGCAGTAGAGCTGGATGTCATCAGCAAACATGTGATAAGAAACATCTGGAAATCTCTGAATGATTTTACCGAGGGGAATCAAGTACAGCAAAAACAATAAAGGACCCAGAACAGAACCTTGAGGGACTCCACACAACAGATCTGCCGATTCAGACCTCATTTGATTGGCAGATACACTAAAACTGCGCCCAGAAAGGTAAGATGAGAACCATTCTAACACAGACCCAGACAGTCCCACTTCATCCCTCAGTCTTCTCAGCAGGATCTGGTTCAACTGTGTCAAAGGCTGAGGACAGATCCAAGAGAACCAGAACAGTGAATTTACCAGAGTCAGCCAACATCATGATGTCACTGGACACCTTCAGTAAAGCTGTCTCCGTAGATGTTTACGGAAGCCAGACTGAAACTTCTCATGGATGTCCAGGAACAAAGACAGCTGCTCAGACACAACCTTCTCCAAGATCTTGGACAAGAAAGGGAGCTTAGAAATAGGCCCGAAATTACTGAGGTCAGTTGGGTCTAAGCCTGGTTTTTTGAGCAGAGGCTCCACAATGGTTTAAATGCATTGGGAAAAACCCCTGTGGAAAGGGAGAGGTTCACCATATTGGTAACCCAGGGGCCAATTACATCAAATACTTTGATAAAAAGCCTACAAGGAAGGACGTCATCTGAGCAAGAGGAGGGTTTCATCTTGTTCACTAGTGATGAAATATCACCCAAAGATACAGCAGTGAAGGAGGACCAAGAGGAGGAGAGGGGCTCAGAGACAGTAGGGGTTCCAAACAAAGGGGGAGAGATTTTCTCTTTGATCAATTTAATTTTGTCAATGAAAAATCTCAACAATGCATTGCTGTCAGCTTCACAGAAGACAGGCATGATTTGAGGAGCAGGAGACACGAGAGAATTAATCGTGTCGAACAAAACTTTGGGGTTTTTCCTATTTGCTGCTACCAGTTTTCTGATGTAATCAGATCTAGCAGTTTCTACCATCTCATTGTAAGAAGTCATCAGATCCCTGAGGTGAAGTCTTTGCACCTCAAGTTAGTGGTCCAACCTCAGTCTTCCACAAAGCTCTTCAGACTCAGAGATCTTCATTGTCAAGGGCACCGTTTTTTCTGAATTTTCAAGTTTGATTTAATAGGTGCCACTTGATCCAGTATTTCAACACAATGATCAGTGAACCAGTGAATCAAACTGTCCACGTCTGGGCATGAAAGCAAAGACGGTCAAACATAGCAGAAAAACTGTCTGCAGTATCGGCTGAGATGACACGCCTCTGAGACCTAACTTTCAAAGGCTTAGGTTCAGGGATGAAGTCCAGGTTCAACAAGAGAATGATCACTCAGATGGACATCATGTACAGATACATTAGAAATGTTCAGGCCAAGAGTAAAAACTAAGTCTAAAATGTGGCCTTTTTGATGAGTGGGTTCAGAAACATGTTGCTCAAAATTAAAGGCTTCTGTTAAAGTTAAAAGTTCTTTAAGAGAACAAGATGTGACGTCATCAACATGAAGATTAAAGTCTCCAAGAATAAGGACAGATTCCATTTGAATAATGGAAGATAAGAAGTCACTAAAGTCTTTCAAGAACACTGAAGGACCAGGCGGGCGGTAGATTGACACACAATAGAAAGGTCTTGTAGAACCAACCAAGATCATCTGAGACTCAAAAGAAGTGAATTCCTGTGTCTGAATCACTTTGCAAGAACAACTCTCCCTAAAAACTGTAGCAAGACCTCCCCCACGACTAGAGAGGCGAGGCTTCCCAAGGACAGCGCTCCCTACTGGACAGAGTTGGTTCAGATGAATAAACTCTTCCTCTCTCTGCCAAGTCTCAGAAAGACATAATAAATCCAAATTAACTCTTGTGAAAAGATCATTCAGAGAAAAGGATTTATTAGTAATGGAGCGAACATTCAGAAGTCCTACGTTCAGCACCGATGACGTCACTGACGACGCCGCGTCACTGACAGGCGCGCAGAGCGGGATCTTTTGGAGCGAACATGTCACGTGACTGACAGCTGTCACTCATGTTCAACTCGGTAGTAAAAGCCGAATTAAAGAGAGGAAATGAACAAATCTTACCACCTTTCGTTGAGGTCTGGACAGACGGCAGCGCTGATGTGTCGTCAAGCTCTTCAGTGAGAGGAACGTCGATCAAACATCGATGATGTTCGATGACGTCAGAGTTGTTCCGAACGATCGCGACTGCGCGTCTCATCCTGACCTGAACTCCAGACCGACTCCATCGCTTGTGGAAATCGCCCGAGAGATCAAACGATATTCCACAGAGTCGAGTCGATGAGAAGCGGAGCCGGAAATAAACTCACCGGACGTTGGAAACGGTTGCGATTATAATCCTCCATCGACTCTCTAGCCGATCAAAGGCTCACCGGAAGCGGAAGATAACTATATATTATATTATATTATATATTATATATTATATATACTACTATATAATAACAAAATAACTATAACTAGTTATAGTAATAGTTACAGTCACATGAATATGGAGGTCATGTGATCTGTGCTGTGTCTCAAATCGCATTAATACTCTTCGTATACTAAAATTTAGTATGCATCAGTTTAGTGTACGTACTAACTAGTAACTAATCCTCCACAGATAGTATGTCTCAAACATACTTCTCTTAGTATACTAGAAGTTAGTATCATCAGGATAGTGTACGTACTAACTAGTAACTAATCCTCCACAGATAGTATGTCTCAAACATACTTCTCTTAGTATACTAGAAGTTAGTATGCATCAGTTTAGTGTACGTACTAACTAGTAACTAATCCTCCACAGATAGTATGTCTCAAACATACTTCTCTTAGTATACTAGAAGTTAGTATCATCAGGATAGTGTACGTACTAACTAGTAACTAATCCTCCACAGATAGTATGTCTCAAACATACTTCTCTTAGTATACTAGAAGTTAGTATCATCAGGATAGTGTACGTACTAACTAGTAACTAATCCTCCACAGATAGTATGTCTCAAAGCAAACTCTGCTGCTACAAACTAACAGGAAATGACGCGACAGCTTCTTCTTCTACTACTATTTAACGATGATTTCAACCAGCTGTAGGAACACTAGCGACACCTGCTGGCAGCACGTTTAGCAAGTTTGGAAAAAGAAATAAAGAAAAAATATGAGAATCTAAATATTCGCGAGATATTTAAGCTGCTATCAGCAGCGAAGACATGTTCATCCTCCTACTGCTGCTGAAAATACACCTGTAAGTATATATATATATATGCATTTATATGACGTAACTTCCGTTTAAAACGTCACTAAGATGGCGGCTGTTTAGGGCGGTTAGTGTCCATCGATCCATACTCAGTTTTGTGGCCGTGTTAGTACGCCAATTTAGTGTGTATGGAGCACTAAATTTCGCATACTAAGAATTGAGACACACTAACGCACTAAAAATACTTTGAGTACACTAGTATGTGATTTGAGACACAGCACTGGTGTCAGCACATGAATATAGAGGTCATGTGATCTGGTGTCAGCACATGAATATAGAGGTCATGTGATCTGGTGTCAGCACATGAATATAGAGGTCATGTGATCTGGTGTCAGCACATGAATATAGAGGTCATGTGATCTGGTGTCAGCACATGAATATAGAGGTCATGTGATCTGGTGTCAGCACATGAATATAGAGGTCATGTGATCTGGTGTCAGCACATGAATATAGAGGTCATGTGATCTGGTGTCAGCACATGAATATAGAGGTCATGTGATCTGGTGTCAGCACATGAATATAGAGGTCATGTGATCTGGTGTCAGCACATGAATATAGAGGTCATGTGATCTGGTGTCAGCACATGAATATAGAGGTCATGTGATCTGGTGTCAGCACATGAATATGGAGGTCATGTGATCTGGTGTCAGCACATGAATATAGAGGTCATGTGATCTGGTGTCAGCACATGAATATGGAGGTCATGTGATCTGGTGTCAGCACATGAATATAGAGGTCATGTGATCTGGTGTCAGCACATGAATATGGAGGTCATGTGATCTGGTGTCAGCACATGAATATAGAGGTCATGTGATCTGGTGTCAGCACATGAATATGGAGGTCATGTGATCTGGTGTCAGCACATGAATATAGAGGTCATGTGATCTGGTGTCAGCACATGAATATAGAGGTCATGTGATCTGGTGTCAGCACATGAATATGGAGGTCATGTGATCTGGTGTCAGCACATGAATATAGAGGTCATGTGATCTGGTGTCAGCACATGAATATGGAGGTCATGTGATCTGGTGTCAGCACATGAATATAGAGGTCATGTGATCTGGTGTCAGCACATGAATATGGAGGTCATGTGATCTGGTGTCAGCACATGAATATAGAGGTCATGTGATCTGGTGTCAGCACATGAATATAGAGGTCATGTGATCTGGTGTCAGCACATGAATATAGAGGTCATGTGATCTGGTGTCGATGTTGGTCCAGTCAGAGCAGCAGGACTTCTTTGTTCAAACATCTTATCACGGAGCCTGAGATTAAATCAGACACAGACTTGTTTCTAACTTCATCCGCTTCGTCTCCTCCAATCACACGTTCACACTCCCTCTCTCCAGCCAATCCACTCGCTCCTCCAGGCCCCGCCCCCGCCTGCCTCACATGTTCACATGTGCAGTGAGTTATAGTAGTAACAGTTATAGTTACAGTTATAGTTACAGTTATAGTTATAGTTATAGTTATAGTTACAGTTATAGTTACAGTTATAGTTATAGTTATAGTTATAGTTACAGTTACAGTTACAGTTACAGTTATAGTTATAGTTATAGTTATAGTTATAGTTACAGTTACTGTTACAGTTATAGTAACAGTTACAGTTACAGTTACAGTTATAGTTATAGTAACAGTTATAGTTACAGTTACAGTTATAGTTATAGTAACAGTTACAGTTATAGTTATAGTAACAGTTATAGTTACAGTTATAGTTATAGTTATAGTAACAGTTATAGTTACAGTTACAGTTATAGTTATAGTAACAGTTACAGTTATAGTTATAGTAACAGTTATAGTTACAGTTATAGTTATAGTAACAGTAACAGTTACAGTTATAGTTATAGTAACAGTTATAGTTACAGTTATAGTTATAGTTATAGTAACAGTTACAGTTACAGTTACAGTTATAGTTATAGTAACAGTTATAGTTACAGTTACAGTTACAGTTACAGTTATAGTTATAGTAACAGTTACAGTTATAGTTATAGTAACAGTTATAGTTACAGTTATAGTTATAGTTATAGTAACAGTTATAGTTACAGTTATAGTTATAGTAACAGTTATAGTTACAGTTACAGTTACAGTTACAGTTATAGTAACCGTTACAGTTACAGTTATAGTTATAGTTATAGTAACAGTTACAGTTATAGTTATAATAAAAGTTATAGTTACAGTTACAGTTACAGTTACAGTTATAGTTATAGTTATAGTTACAGTTACAGTTATAGTTATAGTTATAGTTATAGTTATAGTTACAGTTATAGTTACAGTTACAGTTATAGTTATAGTAACAGTTATAGTTACAGTTACAGTTACAGTTATAGTTATAGTTATAGTTATAGTAACAGTTATAGTTACAGTTACAGTTACAGTTATATTTATAGTTATAGTAACAGTTACAGTTATAGTTATAGTAACAGTTATAGTTACAGTTATAGTTATAGTAACAGTTATAGTTACAGTTACAGTTACAGTTATAGTAACAGTTACAGTTACAGTTATAGTTATAGTAACAGTTATAGTTACAGTTACAGTTACAGTTGTAGTTATAGTTATAGTTATAGTAACAGTTACAGTTATAGTTATAGTTATAGTAACAGTTATAGTTACAGTTACAGTTACAGTTGCAGTTATAGTAACAGTTACAGTTACAGTTATAGTTATAGTTATAGTTATAGTAACAGTTACAGTTACAGTTAGTTATAGTTATAGTAACAGTTATAGTTACAGTTATAGTTATAGTTATATTAACAGTAACAGTTACAGTTACAGTTACAGTTATAGTAACAGTCACAGTTACAGTTACAGTTAGTTACAGTTATAGTAACAGTTATAGTTACAGTTACAGTTACAGTTATAGTTATAGTAACAGTTATAGTTACAGTTATAGTTATAGTTATAGTAACAGTTACAGTTACAGTTACAGTTATAGTTATAGTAACAGTTATAGTTACAGTTATAGTTATAGTAACAGTTATAGTTACAGTTACAGTTACAGTTACAGTTAAAGTAACAGTTACAGTTATAGTTATAGTTATAGTAACAGTTATAGTTACAGTTACAGTTACAGTTACAGTTATAGTTATAGTTATAGTAACAGTTACAGTTATAGTTATAGTAACAGTTATAGTAACAGTTACAGTTATAGTTATAGTAACAGTTATAGTTACAGTTACAGTTACAGTTATAGTTATAGTTATAGTAACAGTTACAGTTATAGTTATAGTAACAGTTACAGTTATAGTAACAGTTATAGTTACAGTTACAGTTACAGTTACAGTTACAGTTACAGTTATAGTTATAGTAACAGTTACAGTTATAGTTATAGTAACAGTTATAGTTACAGTTACAGTTACAGTTATAGTTATAGTAACAGTTATAGTTACAGTTATAGTTATAGTTATAGTAACAGTTATAGTTACAGTTACAGTTACAGTTGTAGTTATAGTTATAGTTATAGTAACAGTTATAGTTACAGTTACAGTTACAGTTATATTTATAGTTATAGTAACAGTTACAGTTACAGTTATAGTTATAGTAACAGTTATAGTTACAGTTACAGTTACAGTTACAGTTATAGTTATAGTAACAGTTACAGTTATAGTTATAGTAACAGTTATAGTTACAGTTATAGTAACAGTTACAGTTACAGTTATAGTTATAGTAACAGTTATAGTTACAGTTATAGTTATAGTAACAGTTATAGTTACAGTTACAGTTACAGTTACAGTTACAGTTATAGTAACAGTTACAGTTACAGTTATAGTTATAGTTATAGTAACAGTTACAGTTATAGTTATAATAAAAGTTATAGTTACAGTTACAGTTACAGTTACAGTTATAGTTATAGTTATAGTTATAGTAAGTAAGTAAGTAAGTAAATAATAAATTATTTTTCAGCTTTCTGCTTAGACCAGGGTCACAAAGCGCTTTAACAATCAAAAACAATACTCAAAACAGTACATACTTCAAAGATCAAGACAACACCGAGAACAACACAGGAGTTCGAGAAATTCAAGGAAAAGCCTGAACAAATAGAAACGTCTTAAGATGTTTCTTAAAGGAGTCAGTAGACTCCATCAAGCGCAAAGAGAGAGGAAGATTGTTCCAAAGCTTAGGAGCAACAGCCTGAAAAGATTTCTCTCCTCTGGTCCTGAGCCGTGTGCGTGGAACCATCAGTAGATTCTGATCCACAGACCTCAGAGACCGAGCTGGGGTGTAAGGCTGGATCAGATCAGTGATGTAAGGAGGAGCCTGACCATGAATAGCTCTGAAAGTAAGAACCAGAATTTTAAAGTTGATCCTGAAAGAAACTGGAAGCCAGTGAAGAGTTTTAAGGACCGGAGAAATGTGAGTTCTTCTACTAGAGCGGGTCAGAATTCTCGCTGCAGAGTTCTGAATCAACTGCAGGCGAGACAGCTCCTTCTTGTTAAGACATGAAAACAAACTGTTACAATAGTCCAGACGAGAAGAAACAAACGCATGGATTACAAGCTCCAGATCATGTTGTGACAGCATTTTCCTAAGTTTAGAGATTTTTCTCAGTTGAAGGAAACAGTTTCTGGTCAGTTTTCTACAGTGTTGAACAAGAGACATGTCTTTATCAAATACAACACCCAGGTTTCTCAGGCTCAGTTTGACAGACTGACATAAGTCACCCAAGTACTGACTCAACCCTGGAATCTTATCATCAGGAGCAATCACCAGAGTTTCAGTTTTGTCCACATTAAGCTGTAAAGTGTTTTCACTCAGCCATTGTTTGATTTCTAGCAAACAATTGACTAAGCTGTTCAGCCTTTGGGGCTCAGTTGGGTCAAAAGAGCAGTAGAGCTGGATGTCATCAGCAAAAATGTGATAAGAAACATCTGGAAATCTCTGAATGATTTTACCAAGGGGAATCAAGTACAGCAAAAACAATAAAGGACCCAGAACAGAACCTTGAGGGACTCCACACAACAGATCTGCCGATTCAGACCTCATTTGATTGGCAGATACACTAAAACTGCGCCCAGAAAGGTAAGATGAGAACCATTCTAACACAGACCCAGACAGTCCCACTTCATCCCTTAGTCTTCTCAGCAGGATCTGGTGATCAACTGTGTCAAAGGCTGACGACAGATCCAAGAGAACCAGAACAGTGAATTTACCAGAGTCAGCCGACATCATGATGTCACTGGACACTTTCAATAAAGCTGTCTCCGTAGAGTGATGTTTACGGAAGCCAGACTGAAACTTCTCATGGATGTCGCTCTGATCCAAGAACAAAGACAGCTGCTCGGACACCACCTTCTCCAAGATCTTGGACAAGAAAGGGAGCTTAGAAATAGGCCTGAAATTACTGAGGTCAGTTGGGTCTAAGCCTGGTTTTTTGAGCAGAGGCTCCACAATGGCATGTTTAAATGCATTGGGAAAAACCCCTGTGGAAAGGGAGAGGTTCACCATATTGGTAACCCAGGGGCCAATTACATCAAATACTTTGATAAAAAGCCTACAAGGAAGGACGTCATCTGAGCAAGAGGAGGGTTTCATCTTGTTCACTAGTGCTGAAATATCACCCAAAGATACAGCAGTGAAGGATGACCAAGAGGAGGAGATGGGCTCAGAGACAGTAGGGGTTCCCAACAAAGGGGGAGAGATTTTCTCTTTGATCAATTTAATTTTGTCAATGAAAAATCTCAACAATGCATTGCTGTCAGCTTCACAGAAGACCGGCGTGATTTGAGGAGCAGGAGACACGAGAGAATTAATCGTGTCAAACAAAACTTTGGGGTTTTTCCTATTTGCTGCTACCAGTTTTCTGATGTAATCAGATCTAGCAGTTTCTACCATCTCATTGTAAGAAGTCAACAGATCCCTGAGGTGAAGTCTGTGCACCTCAAGTTTAGTAGACTTCCAGAGACGCTCAGTCTTTCGACAAAGTCTCTTCAGACTCAGGAGATCTTCATTTGTCCAAGGGCACCGTTTTTTCTGAATTTTCAAGTTCGATTTAACAGGTGCCACTTGATCCAGTATTTCAACACAATGATCAGTAAAACAGTGAATCAAACTGTCCACATCTGGACAGTCATCAAAGGAAAGACGGTCAAACATAGCAGAAAAACTGTCTGCAGTATCGGCTGAGATGACACGCCTCTGAGACCTAACTTTCAAAGGCTTAGGTTCAGGGATGAAGTCCAGGTTGAACAAGACAAGAGAATGATCACTCAGATGGACATCATGTACAGATACATTAGAAATGTTCAGGCCAAGAGTAAAAACTAAGTCTAAAATGTGGCCTTTTTGATGAGTGGGTTCAGAAACATGTTGCTCAAAATTAAAGGCTTCAGTTAAAGTTAAAAGTTCTTTAGCAGAACAAGATGTGACGTCATCAACATGAAGATTAAAGTCTCCAAGAATAAGAACAGATTCCATCTGAATAATGGAAGATAAGAAGTCACTAAAGTCTTTCAAGAACATCGCCGCAGGACCAGGCGGACGGTAGATTGACACACAATAGAAAGGTCTTGTAGAACCAACCAAGATCATCTGAGACTCAAAAGAAGTGAATTCCTGTGTTTGAATCACTTTGCAAGAACAACTCTCCCTAAAAACAGTAGCAAGACCTCCTCCACGACCAGAGAGGCGAGGCTTCCCCAGGACAGCGCTCCCTACTGGACAGAGTTCGTTCAGATGAATAAACTCTTCCTCTCTCTGCCAAGTCTCAGAAAGACATAATAAATCCAAATTAACTCTTGTGAAAAGATCATTAAGAATAAAGGATTTATTTGTAATGGAGCGAACATTAAGAAGTCCCACATTCAGCACCGATGACGTCACTGACGACGCCGCGTCACTGACAGGCGCGCAGAGCGGGATCTTTTGAAGCGAACAGCGGTCACGTGGGTACCAGCTAACACTGAAGTTCAACTCGGTTGTAAAAGTCGAATTAAAGAGAGGAAATGAAAAAATCTTACCACCTTTCGTTGAGGTCTGGACAGACGGCAGCGCTGATGTGTCGTCACACACAGTGAGAGGAATGTCGATCAAATATCGATGACGTTCGATGACGTCAGAGTTGTTCCGAGCGATCGCGACTGCGCGTCTCATCCTGACCTGAACTCCAGCCCGACTCGATCCCTTGTGGAAATCGCCCGGTACTCGAGAGATCAAACGATATTCCACAGAGTCCGAGTCGATGAGAAGCGGAGCCGGAAACACGTTCACCGGACGTTGGTAACGGTCGCGAGTGAAGTCCTCCATCGACTCTCTGATGTTGAGAAGAGCATCACGATCATAGATCCGAGATGCTTGAGACATATCTTAAGTGATATGAGCATAATATCCGGACAAGTAGTCGTTAAAACGACTGTTTTTGGCAATTAAATGTTAATGTAATAACAGTTACAGTTACAGTTATAGTTATAGTTATAGTAACAGTTATAGTTATAGTTATAGTAACAGTTATAGTTACAGTTACAGTTACAGTTACAGTTATAGTTATAGTAACAGTTATAGTTACAGTTACAGTTACAGTTACAGTTGTAGTTATAGTTATAGTTATAGTAACAGTTATAGTTACAGTTACAGTTACAGTTATATTTATAGTTATAGTAACAGTTACAGTTATAGTTATAG
>JACEEU010000961.1:0-10000 GCA_016630915.1 Callionymus lyra
AGTCACATGATCTCAACAAACGTTTATTTCAGTCATGATCTTTGATACCAGCATCAGAAGGAGTTGATCAGTGTCTTGTTCCATCAGCTCTGGTCAGAAGAAGCTGAATTCTGCTCCAACATGGACCAGAGACCACAGAAGAGAAGAAAGCTGCAGACAGGTCAGTGACTCTGACTCTCCACACAAGGACTGCTGCAGAGAGAGATTGACAGATAAGATTCTTTTATGACAACTTAACAGTTTAACTTCCTGCTGAGGAAGAAAAAAGTTCTTCACACTTGTTATGTGTGTTTTCCTCTCATGTAAACAGGACACGAGTGTCAGTGGAGGAAGAAGTAAAGAGCTGCATTATTTCAACCACCAATCATTTGAAATGTTTGCAAGGATTTGTGTTAAAAGTGAAATGAAAATATCTGTAAAAGCAAAAAAAAAAGGTTACCAAACACCGTTTGACCTTTGGAAAAAAATTTTTTGAGTGTGTTTGTGTGAAGGTGAAGACTCTGCTGAGACTCATGGTGAGGACAGAGACTCCTTTAAATACCCTCAGTGTGAGGAGCACGATGAACAGACCAGCACTCAGAGGTGAGACAAGGACCTGCAAGATTGTCCTCCATGTCTTCATTCTCACTCGATCTACTTCTGTGTTCAAGATCAAAGCAGCAGCAAGAACATGCTGGACCTGGACCAAGATCTGGACCAGAACCCTGCTGTGTGTCTCTGAAGAGTGATGCTTCAATGTTTACACCCATCGACTTCAGAGGAAGTGAAGAGTCTCCAGGTGTGAGGTGAGAGTGAACAAGTGTGAGTCTACCAGGTTAATACTGACACATTAAACCAGAGAACTTTACTTCACTCACACAACAAGCAGGGGGAGACAAAGACACAATTATAAAACGAATGGTTTACGGAGCTATTTTTGTCTCACTAATATTTGTAACTGTACAGAGGGTGATCTGCAAATATACAATAGTTGCACGTGTATTGTGGTATCCACATTTTGTATTGACAAAACATTTGTACTTGAAAATATATTATTTTTATGTACAAAACAAAAATACATTTGTAAAACTTCTAAAAATTGTGTGTGTGAAAGTACAAAGTCTTGTTTGTTTATATTTACCTGTTGTTGATTTTTTTTTATAGTTTTTTTTTTCTTCACATATTTGTTTTTGTTCAGTGTTGAAACATTATTTATATATTTTTGCCATTACCAACAACGAGAGGCATCATTTTAATTTATAATTAACATTACAAAATAGGCTTCCTCTCGATTTTTTTCTTTTTGTTTATCAATAATTAATATTCTCACATAATTGACACCAGGTAGTTTATTCTGAAGAATGTTCTACCTTAGAATTGTTAAGATTTGTTAGACTACTTTATTATTAACTTACAGAGTAGAATGTTGTTGAGGCTTGTTAAGTGTCTTTCTGGAATTCCAAATTTGCATTAAAGTCAGTTAAAAGTGTGGAGTTAAAAACACTCGAATCCAATTGTGCCACAACTTCACATAGCAGTGTCTTCTTTTTTGAGGCTGCAGACCCTAAACTTATGTGAGTAAGTAAGTAAGTAAGTAAGTAATATGTATTTTTTTAGCGTCTTTTGGGGCGCGGGGGCACTAAAAAACAAAAAAAAAAAAAAAAAAAAAAAAAAATCAAAAATCCTAAAACCACCGAAACACCCCGACAGAGAAAGGGGGGTGGGGGAAAAAAAAAAAAAAAAAAAAAAAAAAAAAAAAAAAATTTTTTTTATGGGGGAGGAAAGGGACCACACCAAAAAAAAAGAGGGGGAGGAGGGAGAAAAGGAAAAGGGGGAGGGGACCCCCCCCCAAAACCCTCCCCCCCCGCCGCCGGGGGGGGGGGGGGGGGTGAATCTAAAGCCTCCCCCCCCCCCCCCGGGGGGGGGGGGGGGGGGGGCTGGATCAGATCAGTGATGTAAGGAGGAGCCTGACCATGAATAGCTCTGAAAGTAAGAACCAGAATTTTAAAGTTGATCCTGAAAGAAACTGGAAGCCAGTGAAGAGTTTTAAGGATCGGAGAAATGTGAGTTCTCCTACTTGAGCGGGTTAGAATTCTCGCTGCAGAGTTCTGAATCAACTGCAGACGAGACAGCTCCTTCTTGTTAAGACATGAAAACAAACTGTTACAATAGTCCAGACGAGAAGAAACAAACGCATGGATTACAAGCTCCAGATCATGTTGTGACAACATTTTCCTAAGTTTAGAGATTTTTCTCAGTTGAAGGAAACAGTTTCTGGTCAGTTTTCTGCAGTGTTGAACTAGAGACATGTCTTTATCAAATACAACACCCAGGTTTCTCAGGCTCAGTTTGACAGACTGACCTAAGTCACCCAAGTACTGACTCAACCCTGGAATCTTATCATCAGGAGCAATCACCAGAGTTTCAGTTTTGTCCACATTAAGCTGTAAAGTGTTTTCACTCAGCCATTGTTTGATTTCTAGCAAACAATTGACTAAGCTGTTCAGCCTTTGGGGCTCAGTTGGGTCAAAAGAGCAGTAGAGCTGGATGTCATCAGCAAAAATGTGATAAGAAACATCTGGAAATCTCTGAATGATTTTACCAAGGGGAATCAAGTACAGCAAAAACAATAAAGGACCCAGAACAGAACCTTGAGGGACTCCACACAACAGATCTGCCGATTCCGACCTCATTTGATTGGCAGATACACTAAAACTGCGCCCAGAAAGGTAAGATGAGAACCATTCTAACACAGACCCAGACAGTCCCACTTCATCCCTTAGTCTTCTCAGCAGGATCTGGTGATCAACTGTGTCAAAGGCGGAGGACAGATCCAAGAGAACCAGAACAGTGAATTTACCAGAGTCAGCCGACATCATGATGTCACTGGACACTTTCAATAAAGCTGTCTCCGTAGAGTGATGTTTACGGAAGCCAGACTGAAACCTCTCATGGATGTCGCTCTGATCCAGGAACAAAGACAGCTGCTCGGACACCACCTTCTCCAAGATCTTGGACAAGAAAGGGAGCTTAGAAATAGGCCTGAAATTACTGAGGTCAGTTGGGTCTAAGCCTGGTTTTTTGAGCAGAGGCTCCACAATGGCATGTTTAAATGCATTGGGAAAAACCCCTGTGGAAAGGGAGAGGTTTACCATATTGGTAACCCAGGGGCCAATTACATCAAATACTTTGATAAAAAGCCTACAAGGAAGGACGTCATCTGAGCAAGAGGAGGGTTTCATCTTGTTCACTAGTGCTGAAATATCACCCAAAGATACAGCAGTGAAAGATGACCAAGAGGAGGAGATGGGCTCAGAGACAGTAGGGGTTCCCAACAAAGGGGGAGAGATTTTCTCTTTGATCAATTTAATTTTGTCAATGAAAAATCTCAACAATGCATTGCTGTCAGCTTCACAGAAGACCGGCGTGATTTGAGGAGCAGGAGACACGAGAGAATTAATCGTGTCAAACAAAACTTTGGGGTTTTTCCTATTTGCTGCTACCAGTTTTCTGATGTAATCAGATCTAGCAGTTTCTACCATCTCATTGTAAGAAGTCAACAGATCCCTGAGGTGAAGTCTGTGCACCTCAAGTTTAGTGGACTTCCAGAGACGCTCAGTCTTTCGACAAAGTCTCTTCAGACTCAGGAGATCTTCATTTCTCCAAGGGCACCGTTTTTTCTGAATTTTCAAGTTCGATTTAACAGGTGCCACTTGATCCAGTATTTCAACACAATGATCAGTGTAACAGTGAATCAAACTGTCCACGTCTGTGCAGTCATCAAAGGAAAGACGGTCAAACATAGCAGAAAAACTGTCTGCAGTATCGGCTGAGGTGACACGCCTCTGAGACCTAACTTTCAAAGGCTTAGGTTCAGGGATGAAGTCCAGGTTGAACAAGACAAGAGAATGATCACTCAGATGGACATCATGTACAGATACATTAGAAATGTTCAGGCCAAGAGTAAAAAATAAGTCTAAAATGGGGCTTTTTTCGCGGAAAAACTTTTCCGCCGGACGGGGGGTGATCTCCCGGGGGGATCCCCCCGGGCCCCCCCTGATGTTGAGAAGAGCATCACGATCATAGATCCGAGATGCTTGAGACATATCTTAAGTGATATGAGCATAAAATCCGGACAAGTAGTCATTAAAACGACTGTTTTTGGCAATTATTGCAGGAGCTTACGTTTTCAAGCAGCCGATCAAAGGCTCACCGGAAGCGGAATGTGAGCCCATAATACCTCTCCTGGACGACTGGGTGAGCAAACCGAGCGCACCTCCACAAATTGAACCAGAGCCTGGCTTGTATACATGCATTTTTCTGATGCATTTCACAAGAGAATTATCAGAAAATAACGATCTCCTCAACAACACTGAACACAAATAAATAAGTGAATGGATGGCAAGTTTGCTGCTGTAGCAACACTACAATAAAAAACTAACAGCTATTAACATCAACACCGAGGCGGGGCTCAATCCCTGAACTCCTGGTTTAAAGCTGTTGGTTCCATGAGCCATTCGGGCAAGTGACGCCATCGGGGCATGAACCTGAAAAAATATCGGGGGCTTCGTAAACACAGACATTTCTTTCACGCTTCACTGCTACTGTAATGTTCTGTCATTACAAGCACTACAAATCTAGCGTCTGATGGCTTGACTGTGATCGCGGAAGTGTCGGATAGTTTTTAATTGATCAGACATTAGCTGCCTATTAAATGTTTGGAAGAGGTGAATTTAAGTTTCTTTTATAGATTTTTCAAGTCTGTCTGGTTAAACTTATATTTGATCATCTGGCCTCTTAAAAAACCTCTAAATGCTCCCACCTCACTGAAGCAGATGTCTGATCTGTATTATTTTCAAAATAGATATCAATCTGTGTATCAACAAATCTTATGAATTCTGGGTCTCTGAGCCAAGTTGCCTGCAGGCGCCACCTTGGAGTTTGGTATGAAATATCTGGGAATTTAATGGAAAAAAAAATCTGAGCATGGTCTGAAATAATTATACTATCATACCAACACCTGGTGATCATATGTTGTAGATCTGCCTAAATTAAATAATAATACATTCTAGAGAATGTTTGATGGGTGCTAGAATAACAAAAGTACATTCTTTGACTGGGATGCAGGCTCCTCCAAATATCTATCAGGTTGAAGTCATTTGTAAATCGTAGAATTTCCTTTCTTGTTCGAGCGTGTGAGGTTGCATTTCCAGAAGATCGGTCTAATTGAGGTTGAATAACACAAATTAAAGTCACCCCCAACAATAAAATGTCCAGTCAGATTTGCCAGTGAAAGAAACACATTTCTAGAAAAAAAAAGGCAGGATAGGATTATCATTATTAGTCTAATGAACGTAAACTAAATTAAATCTTTTTAAAAAATGTCACATTGTCTCAGATATCTGATATTGTACCAATGTGAAGACTCCTCTCGCCTGAGAGCTGAAAGAAACAGAGAAACCTCCTCACCCATCTTGTTCTCACCCTTTGTTCATCCTCCTGAGTTATATGCGCGTCTTGAAGAAAAAACAAACTCCACCGATGCGCGCCTGCAAGTCCAAACAATTGCAAATGTTATTCATGTAGTTAGCATCCACAAACCTAATAAATGTGAACAAATGTCAAAAATCAATCATCTGTTAGTTTCTGGTTACTGCCTTTCTTCTCCCGTACGATCTGCTCCGCTGACGTGACCGTGTCGAAGGTGTATCTCTTCCCAGAGAGTGTAACTGGATGAATAATTCCATAGTGTGGATCAGAGATTGAAAGAGACGCCAAGTCTTTCTTCACCTGGTCGAAAACATTATCTTAATGAGCTGACATGTCTGGGAAGAACAGGAAATTAAGGTTTTCGATGAGTATGGGACCCTCTCAGTCTCGCTGCTTTCATGACTTAAACCTTATCCACGTAATTGAGAAACTTCATCGACCGTCCTTGGTCGTGCCACTCCGCTCCGGTCCACAGCGCCGCCGATCCGGTCGCCCTCTCGATCACCATCTCCGAGAGTTTCTGGAAGCCATTTCTCCAAAAATGAGCACATATCCGCTCCCTCTCCCTTCTCCGGCAGAACCATCAAACAGAGATTGGAACGTTGGCTGCGGTTCTCCATGTCATCCACTTTGAGAGTCAGGGCCTCGATAGCAGCCTTCATGTTAGCATTCTCAGCTAGCAGTGATGCAACGTTGTCGTTAGCGCTGATTCTATTCACCGCTCAGTCACACGAGTACTAACTGCGTATAAATCTGTTTTCAAGCCTTGTATTTCACCAAGCTGTCCATCAAACCTCACACAAATTATTTTTTCTACAATACAGAGTCGTTCACGACGTCGCCACCTGTAGTCGCTCCACATGCAGCACCGCACGCTTGCTCTTCGTCGTACTGTATTTTGAGTTTGTTTGGTCGGTTTTGGTGCCATGTCGGCAGATAGTCTGTCAGGAGGCAAAATTGAAAACAGTTTTGAACATTAATTCAGAGGTTTTGGTGAAGCGGCTCCACATTGGTCCACGTAGCTTCGCACCATAACCAGAAGCAGCGTCAGATAGTTTTACTACAGAACAACAACAACGACATCTAGTGGTTCAGCTGGTGAATACCAGGATAGAAAGAGATGAGAGTTGATCAGAGTTGTGTTTTCATCAGGATCCAGCAGGAGGAACCAGAATATTCTGGACTGTTCTGAGTCTTTCAATAATAAGACCAAGAAGACTCATTTTTATAAAATTATATTTAAAATAAACAGTTTGGCTTGACAGTATTTAAGTTCTAATGGAGATGGTCCTGTATGTGGGTTTTTAAAGGAACCTTCTAGTTTACTTATGATCAGAACCTTCAACTCGACAAGAGTTTATTTACAGTCTGATTTCATCTCTTCTTCTCAGAGTGGACCATCAGAACTCAGAGCTTCTCATTGGTCACCAACATCCCTCACAACTGGAAACCATACGACTGGTATGTTTATGAACTAGAGGAGGTCCTCATCCTAGAGGTTCCTTCTGTTCATTATCATTCAGCTGAATCCAAGTTAAAGTTTCTGGTCTTTGTGGTTCTTGAGATGATCCACTATCACTCTGACTTTCTTCTCTGTGATTCTGTTCCAGTCACTGGAGAGAACTTCTAAATATATGCAGAAGGAGCTGAAGAGAGTCTGGAGGTTTGTGAGTCCAGAGACTCCACAGACTGAGGAGGAAGATGAGAAGTGGAGAAGCATCAGAGAAGAATTCCTGAAGATCACAGTTCATCTCCTGAAGGACATGGAGCAGGAGGATCTGGCCGAGCGTCTGTGGAGCAGTAAGAACATGTGAACAAACATGATGAAGATGAAGAACACTTTCATCAGATCTGAAAATTTTACTCCATTTTCACCTTCTACAATCTTCTGACTCGTGTGACTTATGTCTTCATTCAGGAAGTCTTGCAGAAGAGTGTGGAGGACGACTGAAGAGGAGCCTGCAGAAGAAGTTCCACAGTGTGTCTGAGGGGGTCGCTAAAGCAGGAAACTCTGCTCCTCTGAATGAGATCTTCACTGAGCTCTACATCACTGAGGGGGGCACAGACCAGGTCAACCAGGAGCACGAGGTCCGACAGATTGAATCAGCCACCAGGAACCAGACCAGACCAGAAACCACCATCAGACAAGAAGACCTCTTTAAAGCCTCACCTGACAGAGAACGACCAATCAGAACACTGCTGACGAAGGGCGTGGCTGGCATTGGGAAGACCCTCCTGACACAGAAGCTGACTCTGGACTGGGCTGAAGACAAAGCCCACCAGAACTTCCACCTCATTTTCCTTTCACCTTCAGAGAGCTGAACTTGCTGAAAAAGAAGAAGTTGAGTTTGATGGAACTTGTTCATCTTTTCTTTCCTGAAACCAGAGAATCCAGACTCAGCAGCTTTGAAGGACTCCAGGTTCTGTTCATCTTTGATGGTCTGGACGAGTGTCGACTCCCTCTGGACTTCCTCAACAGCCGTCCCCTGATAGAAGCTACAGAGTCCACCTCAGTAGACGTCCTGCTGACAAACCTCATCAGGGGGGATCTTCTTCCCTCAGCTCGTCTCTGGATCACCACACGACCTGCAGCAGCCAATCAGATCCCTCCTGAGTGTGTGGACATGGTGACGGAGGTCAGAGGGTTCAATGACCTCCAGAAGGAGGAGTACTTCAGGAAGAGGTTCAGAGATGAGGAGCAGACCAGCAGCATCATGTCTCACATCAGGAGGTCACGAAGCATGTACATCATGTGTCACATCCCGATCTTCTGCTGGATCACTGCCACAGTTCTGGAGGACATGTTGAAGAGCACAGAGACAGAACAGCTGCCCAACACCCTGACTGAGATGAACATCCACTTCCTGGTGATTCAGTTAAAAGTCAAGAAGCTGAAGTTCGACGGAGGATCTGGGACTGACACAGTTTGGGATCCTGAGAGCAAGAAGATGGTGGAGTCTCTGGGAAAACTGGCTTTTGAGCATCTGCAGAGAGGAAACTTGATCTTCTATGAGTCAGACCTCACAGAGTGTGACATCGACATTTCAGAAGCTTCAGTTTACTCACGACTTTTCACACAGATCTTCAGAGAGGAGAGAGGACTGTACCAGGACAAGGTGTTCTGCTTCATCCACCTGAGTGTCCAGGAGTTTCTGGCTGCTCTTCACGTCCACCAGACATTCATCAACTGTGGATTCAACCTGCTGGAATCAAAACCAACATCAAAACAGTTAAGAATCTTGAGAAACAAAAATCGAACAGAAAGGTTCTACCGGACAGCAATAAATGAAACCCTAAAAAGTCCAAATGGACATCTGGACTTGTTCCTGCGTTTCCTTCTGGGTCTTTCTCTGCAGACCAGCCAGAGTCTCCTTTCGGGTTTGTTGACTCAGACAGGAAGTAGCTCCTGGACCAATCACAACACAGCAGAGCTCATCAAGAAGAAGATAAGTAAGAATGTGTCTCCAGAGAGAATCATCAACCTGTTCCACTGTCTGAATGAAGTGAAGGACACTTCTCTGGTGGAGGAGGTCCAACAGCAACGCAGATTAGGAGGTGTCTCTACTAAACAAACATCTCCTGCTCAATGGTCGGCCCTGGTCTTCATCTTACTGTCCTCAGAGGAACATCTGGACGAGTTTGACCTGAAGAATTACTCAATAAATGCTTTAGAAAAGGTACTTGAGAGGCTTCTGCCGGTGGTTCAAGCTGCAAACAAAGTTCTGTAAGTTGTTCAA
Organism: Callionymus lyra; assembly: GCA_016630915.1. Taxonomy (NCBI): domain Eukaryota; kingdom Metazoa; phylum Chordata; class Actinopteri; order Syngnathiformes; family Callionymidae; genus Callionymus; species Callionymus lyra. The sequence continues at coordinate 9,207 of JACEEU010000961.1, forward strand.
ACATTTCTGATGATATGAACTAACATAATTGTTTTATTTACTCTTTTATGATTGTTGTGTTTGTCATCGTGTTAAACAAATAGATTCTAATTTAGACGAACCTTCCTCAAATATTCATAAGAATGTGATGGTGATTCTATGAACATAACTAGTTTAGTCTTGTCAAATAGAAGTAAAGATGTTACGTAGTTTATAAAAATATCATCTTATTTTCTCATTGTAATGATAAACAAACAAGCGTCAACTTTAAATGAAAATAGATAATAATCAAAACAACATATTTCAAAGTTGATTGTGGTCAGAATGTGGGACTATCACAGCACTAACAACTGCTTCTGTCTCAATGTTTTCTTGGCTTGTTCCCTGAATGAACTTTTGTGTTTGTTCATCTTCAACTGAAGGACATGAAACACACAAACTTTGCTGAGTTCATCATTCTGCAGCTGTTGACCAATGAAATACTTGAAGACAGAAAGTCAACCACTGACACGCTTTTATTCTGTAACATTTGCTATTGGTTCATCCTTCTTGGTCAGGGCCCTCTCATCCCTGATGCATTCAATTGATGTGAGACAGAGGATCAGTGATGAAAACATAGATTCTGAAAGACTCAGAGAAACACAACACAAATACATGTAAACATGTTTAAAGACTAAGAAGAGTTTTGATTCATGTTTTATGATCAGGAAAAAGGATGTCAGGTCAGCCTGGAATTGAACCCTCAACCTGTTGCCCACTGGTTCAGAAGACATTAGTAGAAACATGTGGCCTCATTAATTATACTGCGTATACAC
>JACEEU010000961.1:15000-25019 GCA_016630915.1 Callionymus lyra
GACTTGAAGGCGGGAGACTCTAAGGCGTTCCAGAGCTTTGCCCTCAGTGTTGACCTACTAGTGGGAATGTTAACTTCATTAGAAGGACCTAATGGGATGGAAACCATGTCAACTGGCCATGTAGATCGGCTCCTTAGCAAACTCCCTAGGAACTATAGAGACAGCTTTGTTGAGCACCTACAGGTGAAGGGACGGTTACGGACAAGAAGCCTCAACCCATATAGCTTACGTGACCTTTCTGAATGGTTGAAGGTCAAGGCAGAAGCTCAGCGACTGTCTGCAAAGCTGGCACAACGGCATCACTCAGAAACGCCACAACTCAGCAAAAGAGAAAAGCAAATTCCTCCTGTAAGACCACGCAACCAGCCAGTCTCAGTTTACCACGGCACAGACAGATTGAAATCAGATGGTGGGCCCCCAGGAGAATCCAGGCGTCAGGAGTCCAGACATGAGGGCTTTAAAAAGATGTGCCTCTTCTGTAAAGGTGAAGATCACTACTTGTCACAGTGTCCAGACATCATCCAGCGTAGCCCGGAGGAGGTGAGCAAGTGGCTAGTAGATGGGAAGCGTTGTCGGAACATCATCATGCTACCTAACCACTTTAACCCCGGCGGCGGTTGTTTCCCCCCGGGGGACATTGGCTGAACTGGCTGTACCAAACCGCTGGGTACAGGGACCGCCATTCCTTCGTCGACCTTCAAGGGAATGGCCCCCACCACCAGCTTTCCAAGGATCAGATGATGCAGTGGAAGTCAGACAGAGTGTCACATGCTGCTTAGTGTCCACAGGTCTCACAACCCAGATCCCAGACGTCACCCAGTTCAGCGAGTGGAGTGAGTTGATCAAGGCCACACGTCAGTTGTTGCACGGGGCGGCGGCTGACTCTTCTCGACCTTCACCAGACCTGCGAGATGTAGAAGTCCATTTCCTTAATTCAATTCAAGCAGACTGTTTCCCAGAAGAGCTTAAGTGCCTTAAAGATGGTAGATCAGTGCCAAGTGGTAGTAAACTCAAGACACTCTCTCCCCAATTGGAATTGTCTACGGGCCTCATCAGAGTAGGCGGACGCGTAAGGTATTTGGATGATACCACAGGGATAGGGATCCACTCTGTAGTGCTGGATCCAAAGCATCAATTGACGAGACCCCTGATCAAAGAAGTGGATACCCGTTTACTACATCCAGGATCTGAGTCTTGGCAGAGCTGAGAAGGCAATACTGGTTGCTGTGCGGCCGTCAGGCTGTTCAACAATTCCAGAAAACATGTACAGACTGTAAGAAGTGCAAAGGGAAACCTTTGGTCCCGATGATGGCGGCCCTGCCTTCCTCTCGTCTGCAGCTATTAAAACCCCCATTCTTCTCAACAGGTGTCGACTGCGTTGGGCCATACCTCGTTAAGGTTGGTCGATGTAGTGAGAATCGCTGGGGAGTCATCTTCAAGTGTCTCACTACACGCTGTGTAGACTTGGATTTGTTGACAAGCCTGGATTCAGACTCCTTCCTTCTGGCCACGAGAAGGTTTATTTCCTGAAGAGGAACCCCCATTGAGGTGATTTCTGATCAGGGTACTAACTTTCGTGGGGCAGAGAGGGAACTGAGAGAGTCATTTTCAGCAATTGAGCCAAAGGTTCAAGAATCATTGGCTTAACATCAGATCAGATTCAAGTTGAATCCCCCAGCAGCGCCTCACTTTGGTGGAGCCTGGGAGCGGGAAATACAGTCTGTGAAGAAAGCACTCCAAGAGGTTATTGGAACACAACCCCTGCAAGAAGAAGTTCTGGGCATCATTCTAAAAGAAGTGGAGGGAATCTTGAACTCTAAACCTATTGGATATGCTACTTCAAATGTAGCGGACCTTGACCCAGTGACACCCAATATGTTGCTGATGGGGCGGCGGGATGCCTCCCTTCCGCAAGTGACTTATGCCCCAGACACTCTGACATGGAGACGTTGGCGCCATTGCCAAATGATGGTGGATCACTTTTGGGCCCAGTTCATAAAGAATTACCTGCCATCGTTGCAAGTACGCCATAAGTGGAATCAACCAACTGAAGATCTTCTCCTGGACACTGTTGTCATGATTGTCGACCCACAGTTCCCTAGAGCTTACTGGCCCATTGGGAAGGTCATTAAGCTGTGTCCGAGTGCAGATGGACGTGTTCGCACAGCAGAGGTCCTCGTCGGAGAGAGGACTTGCGTGCGTCCAGTAGCACGGCTGGTTCGTCTTCCTGCAGTTCCAACAACGACTGAAGATCTGAAGATTGGTGTAGACACTTAGCGAATTTACTAGATTTACATAATAGCAGTGCTATTCTGGGGGCGGCTGTTGTAAATTCCTGTTGTCAGGAACGTTTGTTACGCTATATGTTTCGCTGGAGCTATATTGATGTGACACGATTAGAAAGTTGAGTCGACTCGTGGAAAGTTTGTCCCTCTTGTTCGACGGAAAGTCCTGCCAAGAATGCGTTCGTGAAGAAGTATGTTTACCTTATAGTGTTGTAAGTTTAGCTTATAGTGTTGTAAACGTGCGAAGTTAATGTTTACATGCGTGACGTTGCACGTGGGGGGTGTGTCAGCCGCGTGTATGTTTGTTTGTGCGGCTGCAGCTGCGGTTCGTGTGTGATTATAGATGCGCCTCAATAGCGATTTTGATGACATCTTTGGTTTATATTAAACGCGTTTCCTTTATTGAGATTTGATTGTTTAGAAATCATTTAGTCTCATACAGTGTGAATGTTCACATATACAGTATTTGTTTTGTACATATTGTAATATGTGTGTATTGTTATTTACAGATACCATTCTTTGGATGAATCATTGAAATATAACTCCTTTGTGATAAATCTGGTGTCCTTATTGGCTCTCTAATCGGAGCGGCGGTTGTGAGCGGTTTATTTATTTTCTTATACAGACTGACAGGTGCAGCAGAATGTCTGCCTCAATGTTTGGTTCTGTTTTTCTATTACTCATTTTGTGTATTATTTCATTCTTTTATTTTGTACTGACACTAGCATTACTTTGTTGTGTTTTCGTAACTGTCAATAAAGGTTTCTGATTCTGATACGTCTATTAGAGGCAGAAACCACAGATTGATCTTGAGATGTAGTGAAAGACTTTTTAAACTCCAGACCTTAAAACAAAGATAACACATTGTCAGGAAAATATTGAAATAGATGTTTTGACGTTGTCACATGATCGTCTATGTGTCACATGATTGGCTGAAAGTACGATCAAGTAGCTCGGTACTCTTTTGGTTTTTTCTGGTGACCCTGTTATACCAGCATTTAAATTGGATTTTAAACACTTTGATATTTTAATAATGAATTTAAAAGGCTACTTGTTAATAACAATAATAAACTCTATTTTTGAAAAAAAGTTTTACTCATTTAAAAAACATTATTATTATTCAAACATAAATTGAACCTTCTATATACAAATTATTTAATCTTCAATTATTCAAAAAACTAATTCAACATTTGAAATGTCGAAACCATTCAATATTGTGATGACACTGATATACTTCCATAGTTTCTCTTCATCTGGTCCATCAACATCAAATCAACCATAACATGAACACATTCAATCAAACACTTGTTGATGTTCAAAAGTCCAGCATGAATCAATGACGTGTCAATAGTTGGTATCAAAGGTTTGAAAGAAACTTTGACTGAACTATATTAGAGAGGAAGCAGACAACAAACCACAACTGAAGATCTTATCAATGTAAATAGTTGAGTTTGTCTTTAAATAAACTCTTTCAATTCTTGTCAAATAGAAAATTGAAAAAGTCACTTGCTGATCAAACTCGTCTCTTTCTTAGGCTGGTCAGTTGTCGACTGTCAGAGAGAAGTTGTTCACTTCTGTCCTCAGTCCTCAGCTCTCCGTCCTCTAGTCTGACTGAACTGGACCTGAGTGACAACGACCTGCAGGATCCAGGAGTGGAGCTGCTGTCTGCTGGACTGAAGAGTCCACACTGTCACCTGGAGACTCTCAGGTCAGAACATCATCTTTTCTACATCATCAAAGCTCAAATGTAAAGTCAGAGGTGGAAACACGAGTCAAAGTCTGTCATCACTTTGTTCTTCAGTGAAGCAGCTCATAGATACATTTGTATGTTTGTGTAGCAGGTAAAGATTTTCATAGTTTATAAAAATATCATCTTAATAAACCATTGTAATGATGAACAAACAAGCGTCAACTTTAAATGAAAATGAATAATAATCAAAACAACAGTCTTTGCATATTCTTTATCCAGTGTTCTCGCGTCATCTGTCTCTTTGAACAGTTTACAGTCAAATCATAAATTGATGATCATTTTAAAGACGTGGTTAAAGTAATCATGTGTGGTGGATGTTAAGAGATCAATGAAAGTTCATGTCATTTGCTGTAAGATTAACTTCAAATGTGAAGAAGATATTTCTGTTTGATTATTGATTCTTTCAGGTAGTAGATCCAGAAATGAACATTTTATTTTGTAACATTTAGGAAATCCATGTGTCGTGAGTTGTTTGTTTTTGTACAGCGTAGCTGGTTACGACTTCTTCACCCTCATTTAGAGGATTAGCGCCCCCACAAACAGGGCAGGAGAGATGAAGTATTGACGTGACAACCAAGTGTGTTGTAAGAAAATATCAATATTTGTGCTCAGGTTATATACGGATGTGAAAACTAACATCTTGGTAAGAAATGTTTTTCCCCCCATTTTTTTGGGGCCCCCCCCCCCCCCCCCCCCCCCCCCCCCCCCCCCCCGGTTCCCCCCTTTTTTTTTGGCCCCCCTTGTGGGGGGTTTTTTTTTTCCCCCCCCCCCCCCCCCCCCCCCCCCCCCCCCCCCCCCCCCCCCCCCCCCCCCCCTTTCCCCCCCCCCCCCCCCCCCCCCCCCCCCCCCCCCCCCCCCCCCTTTTTTTTTTTTTTTTTTTTTTTTTTTTTTTTTTTTTTTTTTTTTTTTTTTTTTCCCCCCCCCCCCCCCCCCCCCCCCCCCCCCCCCCCCCTTTTTTTTTTTTTTTTTTTTTTTTTTTTTTCCCCCCCCCCCCCCCCCCCCCCCCCCCCCCCCCCCCCCCCCCCCCCCCCCCCCCCCCCCCCCCCCCTTTTTTCCTTTTTTTTTTTTTTTTTTTTTTTTTTTTTTTTTTTTTTTTTTTTTTTTCTCCCCCCCCCCCCCCCCCCCTTTTTTTTTTTTTTTTTTTTTTTTTTTTTTCCTTCCCCCCTTTTCTTTTTTTTTTTTTTTTCCCCCTCTTTTTTTCTTCTCCCCCTCTCCCCCCCCCCCCCCCCCCCCCCCCCCCCCCCCCCCCCCCCCCCCCCCCCCCCCCCCCCCCCCCCCCCCCCCCTTTTTTTTTTTTTTTTTCCCTTCCTTTTTTTTTTTTTTTTTTTTTTGTATCAAAGGTTTGAAAGAAACTTTGACTGAACTATATTAGAGAGGAAGCAGACAACAAACCACAACTGAAGATCTTATCAATGTAAATAGTTGAGTTTGTCTTTAAATAAACTCTTTCAATTCTTGTCAAATAGAAAATTGAAAAAGTCACTTGCTGATCAAACTCGTCTCTTTCTTAGGCTGGTCAGTTGTCGACTGTCAGAGAGAAGTTGTTCACTTCTGTCCTCAGTCCTCAGCTCTCCGTCCTCTAGTCTGACTCTACTGGACCTGAGTGACAACAACCTGCAGGATCCAGGAGTGGAGCTGCTGTCTGCTGGACTGAAGAGTCCACACTGTCACCTGGAGACTCTCAGGTCAGAACATCATCTTCTCTTGGTTCTGATAAGTTTCTAAAAGTGTTTCTCCTTCATTTCAGTCTGTTATGGTGTCAGATCTCAGAGAGAGGTTGTTCTTCTCTGGCCTCAGCTCTGACATTGAACCCATCCCACCTGAGAGTCCTGGACCTGAGTGGGAATCATCCAGATGGACCAGGACTGGAGCTGCTGTCTGCTGGACTGAAGAGTCCAGACTGGAGACTGGAGACTCTCAGGTATGAACAGAGCAGCAGAACTCACTGACTGAACTCCAAAGATCTTCAGACTGAACATTTGATGCTCAGACTCTTCATCTGAACTGAGCACATGAATCCAAACTCTGAGTTCCTCCATGTTCTCCTGCTGGACACCAGTGGAAGCATGAAGGAGACAGTTGAGACTGAGCAGCCTGTTTATAGATCCATCTTTGTTGTCATCAACAGTCTTGACTGAGTCGTCCACTGAGAATGAAACAATATTCATGAAACATCTGAATCAAATGAATCTGATCTTCTGACTCTTTCTTCCTCCAGGCTGGATCACTGTGGACCTTCACCCTTGAATGGTAATGCTTCCTTCCTCACTCTTTGCATGGACTTGATGAGATCTACTGACTCCTTTAAGAAAAATCTTAAGACGTTTCTATTTGTTCAGGCTTTTCCTTGATTTTCTGGAACTCCTGTTGTGTTATCAGTTTTAGCTTGATCTTTAAAATATATACTTTATTGAATATTGTTTTGATTGTCCAAGCGCTTGTGACACCCTGGTCTGGAAAAGCGCTATACAAATAAAAATTACTTACTTACTTACCACATAGGTTAGACCTTCATCCATGAATGGTAAGTTTGATTCCATGGATTGACTTCAACATCAGTCATATGGACTTGATGAAGAAGATTCCAGAACAAACGTGCAGATGTTAAAGACTCATTATCTGGATCATCCTGACAGATTTGAAATGCTGCGACTGAGGAGTGACTACCACAGTGACTCTCAGAAGAAACAGAGGGAAATAACTTGAAGGGAATTACAGATCAACCAAGAAGATGAATGTTAAGATGTTCCTTCCAGACTGTTTGATCAACTTCAAATGACTTCAACACATGATTTAAATTTTTACAGCTCGACTTATTCTTGAAACATCCTGACCTGAAGAGGAAAAATCTCTTCAAAGATACAACTAATGGTTCATATGTTTTCTGCTCATGTTGTTATATATTTTTAATGGTTGTTTTCTGAAGTCTGCTCCATGACAACAGTTTCCACATTGAACTGATCCTGATGCAAAGAAAGTTGTGGATTCCTGCAGTAAAGTCTTGAAATCACTTTTTAGATCCTGAGTTTAAAAGTAAAGCATGGAAACACATAATTTAGATGTTAAAGTTCATTGTAAAACTACGATGTTTTTAGTAGTATTGGTTTATAAAAGAGCCACAAGAATGTTGTTTTACTTGTCTTGTCCACTAGAGGGTAGTCACGCTTTTGCTATGAAGCAGTGAATCAAAGAGAAACTTTTGAGACCAAAGAAGGAAAATCTCTCAACAAAACTAATAAACATCATGTATTTAAACAAAGTAATTGTACTTTTGCTAACCTGAACTCTAGAATTCAAGGGTGATATAATTCCATATCAGCAGCTGAAGAAAGACTAAACAATTAGTTAAATTGAAAATTTTAATAAAGTATGAATATTCTGTTCACTCGCTCTCTTCACTTTGATGTTCCCTGATCTTGTTTTCAAATAAATCCACTGGTTTGGTCACTTTATTTTTGTTCATCTTCTGTCCAAAAGAATTCACACACACCTACACATGCACGCACACACTCTCTATATGTCATCTCAGCAGTGGCCACTTGATGGCGCTAGTGTAGCTATTTCATTGTGGCACATTTATTTTTATAGCTTTTCCAACCAGGTCACAAAGTGCTTAGACAATCTAAACAATATTCAATAAAATATATATTTTAAAGATCAAGATAAAAATGATAACACCTACCTTTAGTAACGTGATAATAATTATTATTCTGAATAACACCCCATTAAATGATATTAATTATTAATAGGAAATAAAGAAGTAAATGACTTTGATAACTAGTTTCTCTCTATAGTCTACTTATTAGTTGACAAGAGAAGTAATGTATAAGAAAGTAATATTTATAAAACAGTTTATTTAAAAAAAAGAAGATTTAAAACATGCTTAAAATGTAACAATATACTTCTACGATATTAATGGCATCCTGGGGGTCAATGGATCAGCGTTCACGTCGCATCCTCTGTCAGTACCCAGGCCCGCCAAGGGAAACTAAGGATCCTTCAAGCAGAATAAATTCTAAGTGACAAAGTTAAAGAATCCTAGTCACAGTCTAAAGCCGAAAGCAAACAGCTACAAATAAACGTTGAAGGCTTTTCTGCAGTCATGCAAAGCCATATCAAGTCCTCGCTTTCCAATGATGGATTGATGTCAAAGAGGAAGACGCTACACCATCAATGGCTTTGACCTCCTGTGCCTCACTCCACATGCCAAACATGGACTTGCCTCCTAGGTACAGTCTGACAGACAACAATCTATTTGAAAGATAACATAATTATCTTTAGCTTCCATATTGTTCATGTGTACAAGCCACCTCGTGCCAACTAGGACCTGCAGGTCTTACCTATCCTACCCACCCTGCCATCTACGTATGTGGGGGGCAGCCACCCCCCTGACTGCAGATACCCAGTAGTGGATAGTGTTGGTGAGGCACTTTCAGACTGGGCATCTAGAAAGAACCTTTTTCTGACACACAACCCCAAACAAAGAGGATCTTTCCACTCAGCCAGGTGAGAAATGCATCAGTAAAGCTGGTGTCGTCCAAGTTCTTTTGGCCGGGCCTTCACACAGAAGTTAAGGAGTGAGCAGCCACGTGTGTGACATGTCGGCGCACCAAGGTTCACCGTCATAAACTGACAGATAAAGTCAAAATGTAAAAAAGAGGTTTAATGGCATGATTAACTACATGAGAAAATTCTTAACTTATCTCTCAGAAACAAACACTGAGACAAATGACTGAAAAGAAAAGTGAATATTGAAGTATGATGACTGGCAACATGTTTATTCATCAAATTCATTCAGCAAATGTTTCTGGTATCAATGATTGACTGATGTTGTTTGTAACTCCAGACAGTAGGGGGCGTTAACTCCTTGAGAAGAATGCGTGGATAGAAAAGACCCTCAGACAACATGGTTCTGAACATTCTCATGATCTTCAGTGACTGTCGGCCGATAAGAAGCTGGATGTTGTGTTTTGGAGAAGCAGCTGAAACTGTGAGATGATGCAGAGTTATCCTACCAGAACAACAACTACACGCTGCTGTTCAACTGCAAATCTTGTTGGTACCAGTCGTGAACAAGCAGGACAAGAAGTCCACCTGAGTCACTGTGTAGTGTGTGCGCGGCTGATGTGAGCTGGTGTTTCTTGTGAGTGTGGAGCGACTCGTGAAGGTTTGCGAGCATGTCAGCATTTCAGTCACATTAGTTTCACAAACTAAGTTTAAATGTATTTTAGACTGACAGCTCAGAGATCCACTTGAGTGAGTCTTTGATAGCCTCCTCTCTTCCACGTCACCACTGCACTCGCCCAGGTATGTGTTTCTTTATTCAAACCAACCTCGCAAGTTGATTTGATCATTGTTTTAACTAGTGATGGTTTTAATGTATTGTTCATCTCACGTCAAGGCCTGAGTGCGGTACGGCATCAGGTGGTCGCTTCACCTCGTCACCTTATAAACCGATGCTGTTTTGTCTCCGTGTGAAGTGATATTCAACTGTCTGTCCAATTCTCACTCTGTTGAATTCAGTCAATTATCCTGACATTAGACTGTTCACAAGCGGAAGTTCTGGGATTATTTTCAATTCATTGTTTGCATGTTTTTGAGTTTGTTTTGCATCTTTATTTTCTCCACCTTTTGTGGAATTTTGTTTGGTTGTTTTATATTTAATTCTAATCTGTCCTTATTTAGTTTAAAGAACTGATGCATATTCATGAAAAGATCCCATAGGCTGCAGTGATTTTTGGACCCTGGTGGTGGCTTCCACCTGCAGGTCTGTAGTCAGGGCCGGCCCAAGCCTCCAGGGGCCCTAAGCCAAATATGATTTTGGGGCCCTCTATATCTGCCAATAATATTGATTGTTGATCACTCACACACCTACTACAGTACAAATGTAATGCACCTGACATGTCTTTACACATTTAAGAAGGTGGTCTAGGAAATTACATAAATAATACCAATAAAATGATACAATAATTCCAAAGAATGAC
>JACEEU010000962.1:0-23030 GCA_016630915.1 Callionymus lyra
TTGCTGCTGTGTTTGTCTTATATTGTCTTGATCTTTTAAAGTATATATTTTCACTGTGTATTGCTTTTAACTCTTTAAACGCTTTGTGACCCTGGTCTAGAAACATCTTTACAAATAGTTACTTATATAAAGACACTGCAATTCACGATCGTATCTCAAGTTAAAGTGGACTTAGAAATTGAAAACCATGGTCAACGACCTTTTGGTGTAGCGAGCCATGTCCCAGGCGATGTAGTATATTGCTGTTACTTAAATACCTTTTCTTTATTTTGAACACAAACAATAGATGTCAAATAAATGACATGTGCAGTGTTTATTTTGGGGCGTCTATCCATCTAACCCAGGAACATGATTTTTACCTTATATAAATGTGTATTAATAGTTGTTTATAGTGTACTTAAATATTATATTCACTGTATTACATTATATTGCTGTTACTTAAATACCTTTTTTTTTATTTGGAACACAAACAATAGATGTCAAATAAATGACATGTGCAGTGTTTATTTTGGGGCGTCTATCCATCTAACCCAGGAACATGATTTTTACCTCATATAAATGTGTATTAATAGTTGTTTATAGTGTACTTAAATATTATATTCACTGTATTACATTATATTGCTGTTACTTAAATACCTTTTCTTTATTTGAACACAAACAATAGATGTCAAATAAATGACATGTGCAGTGTTTATTTTGGGGCGTCTATCCATCTAACCCAGGAACATGATTTTTACCTCATATAAATGTGTATTAATAGTTGTTTATAGTGTACTTAAATATTATATTCACTGTATTACATTATATTGCTGTTACTTAAATACCTTTTCTTTATTTTAAACACAAACAATAGATGTCAAATAAATGACATGTGCAGTGTTTATTTTGGGGCGTCTATCCATCTAACCCAGGAACATGATTTTTACCTCATATAAATGTGTATTAATAGTTGTTTATAGTGTACTTAAATATTATATTCACTGTATTACATTATATTGCTGTTACTTAAATACCTTTTCTTTATTTTGAACACAAACAATAGATGTCAAATAAATGACATGTGCAGTGTTTTATTTTGGGGTCTATCCATCTAACCCAGGAACATGATTTTTACCTCATATAAATGTGTATTAATAGTTGTTTATAGTGTACTTAAATATTATATTCACTGTATTACATTATATTGCTGTTACTTAAATACCTTTTCTTTATTTGAACACAAACAATAGATGTCAAATAAATGACATGTGCAGTGTTTATTTTGGGGCGTCTATCCATCTAACCCAGGAACATGATTTTTACCTCATATAAATGTGTATTAATAGTTGTTTATAGTGTACTTAAATATTATATTCACTGTATTACATTATATTGCTGTTACTTAAATACCTTTTCTTTATTTGAACACAAACAATAGATGTCAAATAAATGACATGTGCAGTGTTTATTTTGGGGCGTCTATCCATCTAACCCAGGAACATGATTTTTACCTTATATAAATGTGTATTAATAGTTGTTTATAGTGTACTTAAATATTATATTCACTGTATTACATTATATTGCTGTTACTTAAATACCTTTTCTTTATTTGAACACAAACAATAGATGTCAAATAAATGACATGTGCAGTGTTTATTTTGGGGCGTCTATCCATCTAACCCAGGAACATGATTTTTACCTCATATAAATGTGTATTAATAGTTGTTTATAGTGTACTTAAATATTATATTCACTGTATTACATTATATTGCTGTTACTTAAATACCTTTTTTTATTTTAAACACAAACAATAGATGTCAAATAAATGACATGTGCAGTGTTTATTTTGGGGCGTCTATCCATCTAACCCAGGAACATGATTTTTACCTCATATAAATGTGTATTAATAGTTGTTTATAGTGTACTTAAATATTATATTCACTGTATTACATTATATTGCTGTTACTTAATATACCTTTTCTTTATTTGGAACACAAACAATAGATGTCAAATAAATGACATGTGCAGTGTTTATTTTGGGGCGTCTATCCATCTAACCCAGGAACATGATTTTTACCTCATATAAATGTGTATTAATAGTTGTTTATAGTGTACTTAAATATTATATTCACTGTATTACATTATATTGCTGTTACTTAAATACATTTTTTTATTTTGAACACAAACAATAGATGTCAAATAAATGACATGTGCAGTGTTTATTTTGGGGCGTCTATCCATCTAACCCAGGAACATGATTTTTACCTCATATAAATGTGTATTAATAGTTGTTTATAGTGTACTTAAATATTATATTCACTGTATTACATTATATTACTGTTACTTAAATACCTTTTTTTTATTTGAACACAATAGATGTCAAATAAATGACATGTGCAGTGTTTATTTTGGGGCGTCTATCCATCTAACCCAGGAACATGATTTTTACCTTATATAAATGTGTATTAATAGTTGTTTATAGTGTACTTAAATATTATATTCACTGTATTACATTATATTGCTGTTACTTAAATACCTTTTTTTATTTTAAACACAAACAATAGATGTCAAATAAATGACATGTGCAGTGTTTATTTTGGGGCGCCTATCCATCTAACCCAGGAACATGATTTTTACCTCATATAAATGTGTATTAATAGTTGTTTATAGTGTACTTAAATATTATATTCACTGTATTACATTATATTGCTGTTACTTAAATACCTTTTTTTATTTTAAACACAAACAATAGATGTCAAATAAATGACATGTGCAGTGTTTATTTTGGGGCGTCTATCCATCTAACCCAGGAACATGATTTTTACCTCATATAAATGTGTATTAATAGTTGTTTATAGTGTACTTAAATATTATATTCACTGTATTACATTATATTGCTGTTACTTAAATACCTTTTCTTTATTTGAACACAAACAATAGATGTCAAATAAATGACATGTGCAGTGTTTATTTTGGGGCGTCTATCCATCTAACCCAGGAACATGATTTTTACCTCATATAAATGTGTATTAATAGTTGTTTATAGTGTACTTAAATATTATATTCACTGTATTACATTATATTGCTGTTACTTAAATACCTTTTTTTATTTTAAACACAAACAATAGATGTCAAATAAATGACATGTGCAGTGTTTATTTTGGGGCGTCTATCCATCTAACCCAGGAACATGATTTTTACCTCATATAAATGTGTATTAATAGTTGTTTATAGTGTACTTAAATATTATATTCACTGTATTACATTATATTGCTGTTACTTAAATACCTTTTTTTTATTTTAAACACAAACAATAGATGTCAAATAAATGACATGTGCAGTGTTTATTTTGGGGCGTCTATCCATCTAACCCAGGAACATGATTTTTACCTCATATAAATGTGTATTAATAGTTGTTTATAGTGTACTTAAATATTATATTCACTGTATTACATTATATTGCTGTTACTTAAATACCTTTTCTTTATTTTAAACACAAACAATAGATGTCAAATAAATGACATGTGCAGTGTTTATTTTGGGGCGTCTATCCATCTAACCCAGGAACATGATTTTTACCTTATATAAATGTGTATTAATAGTTGTTTATAGTGTACTTAAATATTATATTCACTGTATTACATTATATTGCTGTTACTTAAATACCTTTTCTTTATTTGAACACAAACAATAGATGTCAAATAAATGACATGTGCAGTGTTTATTTTGGGGCGTCTATCCATCTAACCCAGGAACATGATTTTTACCTCATATAAATGTGTATTAATAGTTGTTTATAGTGTACTTAAATATTATATTCACTGTATTACATTATATTGCTGTTACTTAAATACCTTTTCTTTATTTGAACACAAACAATAGATGTCAAATAAATGACATGTGCATTTTATTTTGGGGCGTCTATCCATCTAACCCAGGAACATGATTTTTACCTAATATAAATGTGTATTAATAGTTGTTTATAGTGTACTTAAATATTATAACTGTATTACATTATATTACTGTTATTATCTTTTTTTATTATAAAAAAACAATAGATGTCAAATAAATGACATGTGCAGTGTTTATTTTGGGGCGTCTATCCACTTCTAACCCAGGAACATGATTTTTACCTAATATAAATGTGTATTAATAGTTGTTTATAGTGTACTTAAATATTATATTCACTGTATTACATTATATTGCTGTTACTTAAATACCTTTTTTTTATTTTAAACACAAACAATAGATGTCAAATAAATGACATGTGCAGTGTTTATTTTGGGGCGTCTATCCATCTAACCCAGGAACATGATTTTTACCTCATATAAATGTGTATTAATAGTTGTTTATAGTGTACTTAAATATTATATTCACTGTATTACATTATATTGCTGTTACTTAAATACCTTTTCTTTATTTGAACACAAACAATAGATGTCAAATAAATGACATGTGCAGTGTTTATTTTGGGGCGTCTATCCATCTAACCCAGGAACATGATTTTTACCTCATATAAATGTGTATTAATAGTTGTTTATAGTGTACTTAAATATTATATTCACTGTATTACATTATATTGCTGTTACTTAAATACCTTTTCTTTATTTGAACACAAACAATAGATGTCAAATAAATGACATGTGCAGTGTTTATTTTGGGGCGTCTATCCATCTAACCCAGGAACATGATTTTTACCTAATATAAATGTGTATTAATAGTTGTTTATAGTGTACTTAAATATTATATTCACTGTATTACATTATATTGCTGTTACTTAAATACCTTTTCTTTATTTGAACACAAACAATAGATGTCAAATAAATGACATGTGCAGTGTTTATTTTGGGGCGTCTATCCATCTAACCCAGGAACATGATTTTTACCTAATATAAATGTGTATTAATAGTTGTTTATAGTGTACTTAAATATTATATTCACTGTATTACATTATATTGCTGTTACTTAAATACCTTTTCTTTATTTGAACACAAACAATAGATGTCAAATAAATGACATGTGCAGTGTTTATTTTGGGGCGTCCATCCATCTAACCCAGGAACATGATTGGCTGCTCACTCCCCGTTAAGCAACAGTCATTATGAAAGCGTCTCCCTGTATATGGAGTGATCCAGCAGGACCGGCTCGCACACATGAATAAAAAAGAAATATATAAAAAGAAACATCGTGACAGCAGCCACATGTGCTGGACTGGCACTGTCAGGAAATCATAATCCTTGAACTAAAACCGTCTCCACCTGGTCAAACAAAACCCCCCCAAAAAAAACATGGGCACTGATGATTTATCCAGAGGCGTCAGTCTCATGTCGGAGTCACATGTCGGACCATGTGGTCGTATATCCTGGTGCACCATGGGTCGTCGTCGTCGCCTGAACACCGGTTTGACGGTCCACTGCCCGTCCCCTTCGTGTCGTCCTCCGCAGTATCAGGGGGTGTTGACTATAAGTAGGGGGGGTCCCCTCTCTAACTCACATGGACTCGGCCTGCGTGAGGCTCTCAGGGCTGTGATTGGTCCGTGGACTCACGGGTTTCCTTCGCTGCCCACAACGTGATCGTTGAAAGTCCACAGCCGTGTGTCCCGACATGTGTGTTCCAGGACATTGATTTATGGTCTGGATTTCTCTATCAATTATGTTTCCATATTGATAAATCACACACTAGCAGCAACAGGAATTTACCTGATAGAATGTGTATTTATATATATATAAAATAATATATTGTACCTTCATTAACCTGATGAAAACACTAGAAGTTGATTCAATCTTTGACTGATCAAAGTTGGTTAGATTAAAACTATTATACACTATACGTATACGCCATACTTAAATTAAAGCAAAATAAAAGATAACCTTGATCCAAGAGCTTAAACGTTTGACTACACAATCAACATTCCACTCCAGACTGATCACACTGGTTGAAGACAAGCTTGGATCAGATTTAGAAACAACACCAGTTATTTAAATCATCCGTTTATCTGCAAATCACACCTTAAATCGTAGATCAAAGAACGAAGCAAGACACACCCGGGAAAGGGGGGATAAAAGACGGAAACCCCCAGCCGAGAACATTTGAATGATTAGATTACAAGAAAACAAATCAGGATGCCTCTCTACGGGGGATCGGGACACAGGGAACTTGAAAGGACCATTTGGCCGGAAAGGATGACCCCCTTGGGCGGGAAATTTGCCTTAAATATAGCGATGTTTCTACAGATCGGGACCTTTTCTCCCAGGACTATTGACCTGTACAGTCGCCGGGAGAAAGTGTGTCCGATCGATCGTAAAGCTTGTATTTTGTTTGACTTGAAGCGGCGAATAAACGACCCGTGACACACTTTTGATTCTCCACGAAGCTAATCGTTTTAACTCCTAGAATTAAAAGATAATAGCTTCCATTTCAACTCATTGACGAACCTTCAAGACAAATGATTTCTAAATACACAAAAAAAAAGGGTTTATTCTTTATTGGAAAACATGAATCGAGCCGATCAATTGTTTAGAAGTGATCAATAAAATGATTTTAAATATTTATATGTTTAACCATTTCTGACAGGAGCAGTTGATCTCACCTGCTGACCAGAACATTATTGAGGAAAACTTAGTTACATATTTTGTTTGTTTTTTTTGAGTTGATTTTAAACAGATAGTTCACAGACATCAACATAATCTGGATTTCAAACTTGATTATTGTCAACTAATTTCATTTCCTATTGTGATTTATTTAATTTGTTGTTACATTAAAATCCTGTTGTGTCAAAAAGAGTATCGTCGCTTTAATGATCTTCACATGCGTTGTGTGTGTGACCTCGGTTTGTGCGACTGCAGTGTGTGTGTGTTTTCTCTACCTTGACAAGGTTGAGGATGATTATGGGCGATCCAAACCTCTGCAGCATCTGGTCAAAGTGCAGTCCGGCCACGTGTGCGTACGGGTCGGCCTGATCCACTGCAACACAAGGGGCCACACTTTCAACGCAACATTCAAACACAAATGTGTCGTTCAACGAGCGGGATATTGCGATTGTCGTCACTTCAAAAACCCACTCGAGCGGAACCCTGTAAACCTTCATCAGAGATCAAGAGAAATGGGTCAAAACACTTGGCCATCACTCGCCGAGCAACAACCACGACACGCTCTGACCCCTCAGCTTCAGACCGGCGTCAGGACTATCTCTTAACAATGTCAAGTGTTTGTCTCGCTATAGAGATAACAAGCAGCAGCATTCGTCACCGATAATGACACAAAACCCATCACTTTGTTACGAGCGTCTCCAGCACTACCGAGATGTTTTCCCTTTTTCCAAGTAGCCATAAAAACACTGGCCACAATAAAAGAATGTCTTCCATCTGCCTACACGACCATTAGCAGGTTTGTGACCTATATCCTTTTACAGGGCAGTCAAACCACTATCACCACCTACACTAGAGGGTAATGTGAGCATCACTCTAAAGATTCTTTCCCTTCCGGAAGCATTTTCTCGTATATTGAAGCTTTACTTTGACCTAGATACGACAGATGACGTCTGGATTCGTCACTCGGACGATGGTGTACAAACTCCAAGACCTCCTAGAATGAACGTGGCGATAATACTCTTGATAATTCATTGATAAATTGCTTTTTCTGACACAAATGCACCTTTTTTTCTGCCACCGATGTTCAATATGCACATGTTGAGTGTTGAGAAAACTTCTACGGAGAGAAATTGAGCCATAGAATAAGTCAGCTGGTTGGATTGACACCTATGGTCCGTAGATCAGATCAAACGCCAACAATTCAATTGGGAAAATAAACATTTAAAGTTGTGTTTAAGAGTAAGGAAGTAGGTAAGTAATATTTTATAGAGCTTTTCGAGTCCAGGGTCACAAAGCGCTTAAAAAAGATCAAAACAATACTCAATAAAATAAATACTTAAAAGGTCAAGATAACACAGAGACAAAAACAAGAGTCTCAGTGAATCAAGGAAAAGCGCAAATAAAAGTGTCTCAAGATGTTTCTTGAAGGAGTCAGTAGATCATCAAACACAGATGTTTCTTGAAGGAGTCAGTAGATCATCAAACACAGATGTTTCTTGAAGGAGTCAGTAGATCATCAAACACAGATGTTTCTTGAAGGAGTCAGTAGATCATCAAACACAGATGTTTCTTGAAGGAGTCAGTAGATCATGAAACAGAGATGTTTCTCGAAGGAGTCAGTAGATCATCAAACACAGATGTTTCTTGAAGGAGTCAGTAGATCATCAAACACAGATGTTTCTTGAAGGAGTCAGTAGATCATCAAACATTGATGTTTCTTGAAGCAGTCAGTAGATCATCAAACACAGATGTTTCTTCAAGGAGTCAGTAGATCATCAAACACAGATGTTTCTTCAAGGAGTCAGTAGGTCATCAAACACAGATGTTTCTTCAAGGAGTCAGTAGATCATCAAACACAGATGTTTCTTGAAGGAGTCAGTAGATCATCAAACACAGATGTTTCTTGAAGGAGTCAGTAGATCATCAAACACAGATGTTTCTTGAAGGAGTCAGTAGATCATCAAACACAGATGTTTCTTGAAGGAGTCAGTAGATCATCAAACACAGAGATGTTTCTCGAAGGAGTCAGTAGATCATCAAACAGAGATGTTTCTCGAAGGAGTCAGTAGATCATCAAACACAGATGTTTCTTGAAGGAGTCAGTAGATCATCAAACACAGATGTTTCTTGAAGGAGTCAGTAGATCATCAAACACAGATGTTTCTTGAAGGAGTCAGTAGATCATCAAACACAGATGTTTCTTCAAGGAGTCAGTAGATCATCAAACACAGATGTTTCTTCAAGGAGTCAGTAGATCATCAAACACAGATGTTTCTTCAAGGAGTCAGTAGATCATCAAACACAGATGTTTCTTGAAGGAGTCAGTAGATCATCAAACACAGATGTTTCTTGAAGGAGTCAGTAGATCATCAAACACAGATGTTTCTTCAAGGAGTCAGTAGATCATCAAACACAGATGTTTCTTGAAGGAGTCAGTAGATCATCAAACACAGATGTTTCTTGAAGGAGTCAGTAGATCATCAAACACAGATGTTTCTTGAAGGAGTCAGTAGATCGTCAAACACAGAGATGGTTCCAAAGCTTAGGAGCAACAGTCTGGAAGGATTTCTCTCCTCTGGTCCAGAAGTTCAGGAACCATCAGTAGATTCTGATCCACAGACCTCAGAGCCCGAGCTGGGGTGTAAGTCTGGATCAGATCACTGATGGAAGGTCTGACCATGAATAGATCTGAAAGTAAGAACCAGAATTTTAAAATGATCCTGAAAGAAACTGGCAGCCAGTGAAGAGTTTGAAGGAGAAATGTGAGTTCTTCTACTAGAGCGGCCAGTGAAGAGTTTGAAGGAGAAATGTGAGTTCTTCTACTAGAGCAGCCAGTGAAGAGTTTGAAGGAGAAATGTGAGTTCTTCTACTAGAGCAGCCAGTGAAGAGTTTGAAGGAGAAATGTGAGTTCTTCTACTAGAGCGGGTTAGAATTCTGGCTGCAGAGTTCTGAATCAACTGCAGGCGAGACACATCCTTCTTGTTAAGACATGAAAACAAACTGTTACAATAGTCCAGACGAGAAGAAACAAACGCATGGATTATAAGATCCAGATCATGTTCCGACAACATTTTCCTAAGTTTAGAGATTTTTCTCAGTTGAAGGAAACAGTTTCTGGTCAGTTTTCTTCAGTGTTGAACAAGAGACATGTCTTTATCAAATACAACACCCAGGTTTCTCAGGCTCAGTTTGACAGACTGACCTAAGTCACCCAAGTACTGACTCAACCCTGGAATCTTATCATCAACAATCACCAGAGTTTCAGTTTTGTCCACATTTAGCTGTAAAGTGTTTTCACTCATTGTTTGATTTCTAGCAAACAATTGACTAAGTTCAGCCTCTGGGGCTCAGTTGGGTCAAAAGAGCAGTAGAGCTGGATGTCATCAGCAAACATGTGATAAGAAACATCAGGAAATCTCTGAATGATTTTACCGAGGGGAATCAAGTACAAATGGTATTTAATTGGGGATTATTACTGGACGAATAAAAGACATTATTAGAAAATGCACTGAGAACTATATCTGATCATGCAGGATATTGTAAAACCTCCACATAATTAAAGTTAAAAAATACCTAATATTATTTTATCATTGTTACCAGTCTGTGCCGGAACTTTCCCACAGTCGTAAAATCAAATCGGTCGGACATATTATGTCGTCAGTTCATCACAACAACAACAAAAAAAACAACAGACACCCCAAAAACAGGATTTGATGAAGGAAGACGCAGCTTACGTCGTATGGGAGGTTTTGGCATCATGGTTGAAATGTCCTGGGACCAGTAGAGAGGAACCGAACCTCGCACCTGCACGTACGAGGAGTAACTTCCTGCCGTGAACGACATGACGGCGGCATCGTGGACGATCTGCTCCGTCTCCACCTCGTTGGCAACGTCGCCCTAGAGCAAAAGAATACATTAAATAAATGCATAGAACATAAATAATGATTTACATGGATCGATTCAAGCCCCAGAATATGATGTATCCATAACTTTTGTCCCAATTAACATAAAAAAGAAAATGGATGCTGTCCATCTGAACTATCCCAGGTCACGATACCTCTTGCTGAGGTACTTCCATCATGTGAGAAATGTCTTTATTAATAAGGAAACTCCCCACATATCTTCAAAACATTGCTGTTTACCCTTGATGGTGTATGTGATTTTGTCCAGTGGCAGAGTTGATGATAATTCTAACAACCATCTTCCAATATTTGGCTTGTCCACCTCCTTCCATGCTACTGCAATCACTCTTTTTGCCAACAATAAAGCGATATCAATGAATATTCTGTGTTTCTTTAGGATTGGACAACCAACAGGGTACAAACCTAAACAAAATCTTGTTCGACACTGAAGAAAACTGACCAGAAACTGTTTCCTTCAACTGAAAAAAATATCTAAACTTAGGAAAATGTTGTCGGAACATGATCTGGATCTTATAATCCATGCGTTTGTTTCTTCTCGTCTGGACTATTGTAACAGTTTGTTTTCATGTCTTAACAAGAAGGATGTGTCTCGCCTGCAGTTGATTCAGAACTCTGCAGCGAGAATTCTGACCCGCTCTAGTAGAAGAACTCACATTTCTCCGATCCTTAAAACTCTTCACTGGCTTCCAGTTTCTTTCAGGATCAACTTTAAAATTCTGGTTCTTACTTTCAGATCTATTCAGGCTCCTCCTTACATCACTGATCTGATCCAGCCTTACACCCCAGCTCGGGCTCTGAGGTCTGTGGATCAGAATCGACTTATGGTTCCTCGCACACGGCTCAGGACCAGAGGAGAGAAATCTTTTCAGGCTGTTGCTCCTAAGCTTTGGAACGATCTTCTCTCTCTTTGCGCTTGATGGATCTACTGACTCCTTTAAGAAACATCTGTGTTTGATGATCTACTGACTCCTTCAAGAAACATCTGTGTTTGATGATCTACTGACTCCTTCAAGAAACATCTGTGTTTGATGATCTACTGACTCCTTCAAGAAACATCTGTGTTTGATGATCTACTGACTCCTTCAAGAAACATCTGTGTTTGATGATCTACTGACTCCTTCAAGAAACGTCTGTGTTTGATGATCTACTGACTCCTTCAAGAAACATCTGTGTTTGATGATCTACTGACTCCTTCAAGAAACATCTGTGTTTGATGATCTACTGACTCCTTCAAGAAACATCTGTGTTTGATGATCTACTGACTCCTTCAAGAAACATCTGTGTTTGATGATCTACTGACTCCTTCAAGAAACATCTGTGTTTGATGATCTACTGACTCCTTCAAGAAACATCTCTGTGTTTGATGATCTACTGACTCCTTCAAGAAACATCTGTGTTTGATGATCTACTGACTCCTTCAAGAAACATCTGTGTTTGATGATCTACTGACTCCTTCAAGAAACATCTGTGTTTGATGATCTACTGACTCCTTCAAGAAACATCTGTGTTTGATGATCTACTGACTCCTTCAAAAAAACATCTGTGTTTGATGATCTACTGACTCCTTCAAGAAACATGTGTGTTTGATGATCTACTGACTCCTTCAAGAAACATCTGTGTTTGATGATCTACTGACTCCTTTAAGAAACATCTGTGTTTGATGATCTACTGACTCCTTCAAGAAACATCTGTGTTTGATGATCTACTGACTCCTTTAAGAAACATCTGTGTTTGATGATCTACTGACTCCTTCAAGAAACATCTGTGTTTGATGATCTACTGACTCCTTCAAGAAACATCTGTGTTTGATGATCTACTGACTCCTTTAAGAAACATCTTAAGACGTTTCTATTTGTTCAGGCTTTTCCTTGAATTTCTGGAACTCCTGTGTTGTTCTCAGTATTATCTTGATCTTTAAAGTATGTACTTTTTTGAGTATTGTTTTGATTGTTTAAGCGCTTTGTGACCCTGGTCTCGAAAAGCGCTATATAAATAAATATTACTTACTTACTTACATCTGAGACAGTGCTGTTGAATGTATTAAGTGTGACTGGTGTCAAATAAGTACGCATTAGCCAGTTGTATTGCAATAATTTAAGGCGTGTGTTGACCGTTTGTGACTGAGCTGTTGTGCAGGCCCGTTCCCATTCCACATCCCAGATAATGACCTCTATGTCTTCTCTCCAAGAATTGTGTCTGCTTGTTGAAGATTCTGGTGACTGAGCCACCAGTTCACCATATATTTTTTGATATCAACCCTCTTCCTTTAACATCATTTCTTCTACAACAGTTAGTTTAGGGATGGATAATGATTGTTTTTGTTGAGATCTTATAAAGTCTCTTATTTGTAAAAAGTGGCTACGAGCTATTTTGTATTTATGAAATGTCATTGAAGGACAGAAGTTGTTTGTCATCTGGGTTATAAAGATCTCCCACTGTTTGTAGACCCCTTTCAGCCCAAATGCCAAAACCTCCCTCACTTTTTCCTGGGGAAGGAATAGTTCATTTCCCCATATTGGACTGAAGATTGAAAGTGAGTCGCCTTATTTGAAATATTTTTTAACTTGGATCCATACGTTAATAATGTTTCTTACTATAGGATTATTTGTATGCGTTTTTAATCTTCTCGAATTGGCTGAATATAAGAACATGGGGAAGGGTAGGTCTGCTCCAGCGATCTACCTCACAGTTGGCGCCTCTCTTCAGGAATCGGGTCCCGGCGAATCGGCTGGATCTCCTGGCGATGAGGGTGATGTGGACCGGTCGGCCGTAGATCAGGAGCTCTGAGGATTGTGGGTAAAGGAGCAACACTGCGACACTGGATAACATCCATTTTTGCAAAAAGAATAAAAAAAAAAAGAAGAATCATCTTTAAATGCATCTCTTCTTTTACCATTTTATGAGTGTTAGCTTCTCCTTAAATCAATAGTCAAAAGTTACCAAAGAATGAAGATCAATCAACTTTCCTGTATAAACCTTTCATCGCCAACATTCGACTCTGCATTAGGTTATGAAATCTGTACATTCCAGAGGGATCAATAAAGTTATTTTATCCGTCTATCGTTCATTCAGGAGGAGCTCGGAGTCGGCGAGAGAATCTTATTGTGGAACCTCCATCACGTTTGGGTTCAAGGTCAGTTTGTTTCCCCGTTAATGACTCCGTTTTCCTGGAGAAAAAAGGTTTCCACGGTCGCTTTACTCAACGGCTGCTCCTGCAACATGACCAACCGAAGTCTCTGGAGCAGATCACTGACCATTAGAAGTAAGTAAGTAAGTAAGTAATATTTATTTATATAGCGCTTTTCGAGACCAGGGTCACAAAGCGCTTAGACAATCAAAACAATACTCAAAAAAGTACATACTTTAAAGATCAAGATAATACTGAGAACAACACAGGAGTTCCAGAAATTCAAGGAAAAGCCTGAACAAATAGAAACGTCTTAAGATGTTTCTTAAAGGAGTCAGTAGATCATCAAACACAGATGTTTCTTGAAGGAGTCAGTAGATCATCAAACACAGATGTTTCTTGAAGGGAGTCAGTAGATCATCAAACACAGATGTTTCTTAAAGGAGTCAGTAGATCATCAAACACAGATGTTTCTTGAAGGAGTCAGTAGATCATCAAACACAGATGTTTCTTGAAGGAGTCAGTAGATCATCAAACACAGATGTTTCTTGAAGGAGTCAGTAGATCATCAAACACAGATGTTTCTTAAAGGAGTCAGTAGATCCATCAAGAGCAAAGAGAGAGAGAAGATCGTTCCAAAGCTTAGGAGCAACAGCCTGAAAAGATTTCTCTCCTCTGGTCCTGAGTCGTGTGAGTGGAACCATAAGTAGATTCTGATCCACAGACCTCAGAGCCCGAGCTGGGGTGTAAGGCTGGATCAGATCAGTGATGTAAGGAGGAGCCTGACCATGAATAGATCTGAAAGTAAGAACCAGAATTTTAAAGTTGATCCTGAAAGAAACTGGAAGCCAGTGAAGAGTTTTAAGGATCGGAGAAATGTGAGTTCTTCTACTAGAGCGGGTCAGAATTCTGGCTGCAGAGTTCTGAATCAACTGCAGACGAGACACATCCTTCTTGTTAAGACATGAAAACAAACCGGTACAATAATCCAGACGAGAAGAAACAAACGCATGGATTATAAGATCCAGATCATGTTCCGACAACATTTTCCTAAGTTTAGAGGTTTTTCTCAGTTGAAGGAAACAGTTTCAGTGACCATTAGAGGTCAGAGGTGTTGAGTCCACAAGTCCTCAACTTGTGTCCGACGTGACACTCGACACGAGTCGAGGTCAACTAGTTTCTCACAAACGTCTTGATCAGTAACGGTTCTCTAAACCCCCCGTCGTGCGCCAAGAAGAACATTACTTCGCCTTCGCGACTTCACCGGCGAGAACATTTCTTTTTCAACGGAATCTGCTTCCCCGCTTGCTCTGGATCAGGGACGTGTTGTTCCACTTGAAAAACTGAGACAAACATCATCTGGTTCCGCCCGGGAAATTTGAGGCCATGTGGAGCCTTTTCATGCTGCGAGTCAAAGAAACGTCCTTCGAAACAAACCCGGGTGAAAGATTTGTATTTATCTTGGTTGTATTTACTAATTATTTCTAGTTTTGTGCGATCAAAGATCATTTCTGTGTGTTTTAATGCCTTATCTTATCTTATCTTATCTGAGAAAAATCTTAGGAAAATGTTGTCGGAACATGATCTGGATCTTATAATCCATGCGTTTGTTTCTTCTTGTCTGGACTATTGTAACAGTTTGTTTTCATGTCTAAACAAGAAGGATCGTCTCGCCTGCAGTTGATTCAGAACTCTGCAGCGAGAATTCTGAGCCGCTCTAGTAGAAGAACTCACATTTCTCCGATCCTTCAAACTCTTCACTGGCCGCTCTAGTAGAAGAACTCACATTTCTCCGATCCTTCAAACTCTTCACTGGCCGCTCTAGTAGAAGAACTCACATTTCTCCTTCAAACTCTTCACTGGCTGCTCTAGTAGAAGAACTCACATTTCTCCTTCAAACTCTTCACTGGCTGCTCTAGTAGAAGAACTCACATTTCTCCTTCAAACTCTTCACTGCTGCTCTAGTAGAAGAACTCACATTTCTCCTTCAAACTCTTCACTGGCTGCTCTAGTAGAAGAACTCACATTTCTCCGATCCTTAAAACTCTTCACTGGCTTCCAGTTTCTTTCAGGATCAACTTTAAAATTCTGGTTCTTACTTTCAGATCTATTCATGGTCAGGCTCCTCCTTACATCACTGATCTGATCCAGCCTTACACCCCAGCTCGGGCTCTGAGGTCTGTGGATCAGAACCTACTTATGGTTCCACGCACACGGCTAAGGACCAGAGGAGAGAAATCTTTTCAGGCTGTTGCTCCCAAGCTTTGGAACGATCTTCTCTCTCTTTGCGCTTGATGGATCTACTGACTCCTTTAAGAAACATCTTAAGACGTTTCTATTTGTTCAGGCTTTTCCTTGATTTTCTGGTTGTTCTCAGTGTTATCTTGATCTTTAAAGTATGTACTTTTTGAGTATTGTTTTGATTGTCTAAGCACTTTGTGACCCTGGTCTGGAAAAGCACTATATAAATAAATATTACTTACTTACTTACTTATCGATACAAGCAATGGTCGCCTCACAGCAAGAAGAAGGTTGCTGGTTCGCTTCCAGGCCGAGCCAACTAGAGACCGTTAGTATGTTCTCCCCATGTTTACATGGGTTTACTCCGGGCACTCCGGTTTCCTCCCACAGCCCAAAAACATACAGAGGTTGATTGAGAAACTTGGGGAAAAATCGTCCGTAGGTATGAGTGTGAATGGTTGTGTGTCTTTGTGTGTCCTGAGACAGACTGGCGTCCTGTCCAGGGTGTCCCCTGCCTCTCGCCCTATGACACTGGGATCGACTCCGCGACGCCCATTAGAGAATAAACGGGAGAAAATTAATGAATGAATGCGGCAGGGATTGTTTGGTGTTTGTAAATTGTGTGCATGTGTATTTAAAAACTTGATGAAACGATGTATGGAAAGTTTGGAAGGAGCTGGATGGACAGGATGAGTTAATGACTCAGGACTTCACTGGGGGTAACGTGAGGTGATTTTCTTCCGGTGATCGATCAAGTGACTCGTGCGGCTCGGCTCGGCTCTTCAGGCCAAAATGAACGATCGATTGAAGCGGTTCAACGTCAACTAATCACTGCCTGGTGACTGTGAAATGAATGCGCCTCGAAACACATCAACCAAAACATCAAGCCATTTTTTTTTATCCTTTGGTTCTTCAGGGTCACCGTTTAAGGGTTCGAGTCCCGCTCACCGCTGGAAAGGATACTGGACTGGCCGCAGAAGCCGTGGATGATGTACATGAGCCAGTCCGGATGCACGACGTTCTTCACGAGCTCCAGCAACCGACCGTTCCAGACGTACTTGTAGTACGGCTCGTTCTGGAGTCCGTAGACCACTGTGGCGGACGACGACATTGGATCAGATCCTCGTCACTATATCCTCATATACAGTGGGGCAAAACAAGTATTTAGTCAGCCACCGATTGTGCAAGTTCTCCCACTTAAAATAACGACAGAGGTCTGTAACTTTCATCATAGGTACACTTCAACTGTGAGAGACACTAATTGCTCCAACAGTTGGAGTCACTCTTCACAGTCTGGTCCAGGCCTACACTTCTTTTCCTGTTTGAGGCTGTGGACAGGTGTCTTTTATACAGATAACCACTTCAAACAGGTGCCATTAATACAGGTAAGGAGTGGAGGACAGAAGAGCTTCTTAAAGAAGAAGTGACAGGTCCGTGAGAGCCAGAGATCTTCCTTGTTTGAAGTGACCAAATACTTGTTTTCCACCATAATTTACAAATAAATTCTTTAAAAATCCTACAATGTGGATTCCTGGATTTGAAGTGTACCTGTGATGAAAGTTACAGACCTCTGTCGTTATTTTAAAGTGGGAGAACTTGCACAATCGGTGGCTGACTAAATACTTTTTTGCCCCACTGTATATATATATATATATCGTCATATCATTATCATCTTCCTGAGTGTCATTGAAAAATAACCAGACGGAGATGATGATCAAGATTCTAGGACCAGAGGTCGTGACCTCTAGGGCTGAACCCTTATTAGAAGTGCGATTATTTTCCGAAATATTGCGATTATTTACCTTTTTTTTTTACTCTATTACAATAAATTATTAACTTTACATTAAAATGTATTTCTATTTAGGTTAGGTAGAACTTTATTGATTGAAATTGTTTTTTTCCAATTAGCCACAGCAATACAGCAATTATTCCTAAAAATAAATAAAAATAAAATAAGAACAAAGAGAAATAAAGATAAAGTTATTAAGTCTTTTTTTTACAATAAAAGGCAAATTAAACATACCTTAAAATAAATACGTTTTATTTAATTCCTCTAATTACACTTGTAAACAACATATTTACTGCAAATACTAAAAACTAGTGTAAAAGTGTGATGTCAACATATTTATGAGTCAATAATAAATCATACGAAAGAAAAGTGAAAACACAAGTCAGTCATTTTTTCTCTTTCTTACTGCATATTTGTGCACAGTTTCTCGTGTGTTTATGTATTTCTTGTTGGACATAATAATATATTATCATTCACACAATTTGAATTGTGTCCTCAAACATCTCAGGCCACAAGTCCAGCACAAGACCCCCTGCAGTTTGCCTACCAGCCAGCAGTTGGTGTGGAAGATGCCATCCTTCACCTCCTGCATCTACTCCCACTTGGATAAAGGAAGCGGTTCAGTGAGGATCCTGTTCCTGGACTTTTCTAGTGCCTTCAACACTATCCAACCCACTCTGCTGCAGGACACACTGACTAAGATGCATGTGGACCCTGGTCTGGTCTCCTGGATTACGGACTATCTTACTGATCGACCACAGTATGTCAGGCTGAAGGACATCAAGTCTGACACTGTGGTGTGCAGTACAGGAGCACCTCAGGGGACAGTACCGGCCCCTCTCCTCTTCACCATCTACACTTCGGACTTCTGCTACAACTCAGAGCTGAGTCTCGTCCAGAAGTATGCTGACGACACTGCCATTGTTGGATGCATCAGGGACAACAGCGAAGACGAGTACAGGAGTCTGATACGTGACTTTGTGGACTGGAGTGAGAGGAACCACTTGCAGCTGAACACCTCAAAGACCAAGGAGCTGGTCTTGGACTTCGGGAGGTCCAGGACAAAGCCACGTCCAGTGTCCATCAGAGGCGACGAGGTGGAGATAGTGGACAACTATAAGTACCTCGGCGTGTGGCTGGACAGTAAACTGGTCCTGCAACACAGACCATGTATATAAGAAGGTTCAGAGTAGACTGTACTTTCTGAGGAGGCTTCGATCATTTAACATCTGCAGGAAGCTCCTCTGCATGTTCTACCAGTCTGTGGTGGCCAGTGTCCTGTTCTATGCTGTGGTGTGTTGGGGTGGAAATGTGTCCAAGAGGAGTGTCAACAGGTTGGACAGGTTGATCAGGAGGGCTGGCTCTGTGGTTGGAATGAAGCTGGACTCACTGGTGACAGTTGCTGAGAGGAGATCATTGAACAAACGACTGTCCATCATGGATGATGACAGTCATCCTCTGAACACTGTCATCAGTGAGCAGAGAAGCAGAATGAGTGCACGTATGCTCCTACCCAGGTGCAACACTAATAGACTCAGGGACTCATTCATTCTTTGGGCTATTAAATTGTATAATTCTGAGTTCGGGGGCATGAGTGGAGTAAAAGTATCTGGATGTTCTGTTCTATGTTAGTCTTTGTATCCTTTGTCTTTGTTGTTTTTCTTTGACCTATGTTCTTTATCTTTAGACTTAGATGGTATCATCTTGTTCTTCCTCTTATGTTCTTCTATCTTATTTAATTTTTTATGTATTATTTTTTATTGTTTATGAAAAATTGCTGGCTATTGGTAAAAAACAATTTCCCGAAGGAGACCTCCTGAGGGATCAATAAAGTTTTACCTTACCTTACCTTACTTTAAATGTGTGACATAAAGACCTGATGCTCTCGTGGAGCTCTGGAGACTACAGTCACAGAAGACATTGGTTCGACCGGATCATCCGCTGACCTTGAGTGGGCAGACCCTCGTCCTCGAAGATGTCAAAGGTCTCCTGCTTGCCCTTCGTCTGCGCCTCTTCTTCGGTGGAGGTCACGGACGCCGACCAGAGTCCATAAGGTCTCTGGAGCAGAGTCAGGTTGTACTGGAGCGAGTGGCTCAGGTCGTAGCTGTAGCTGCAGAAGAACAAGAAACGTGTTTTAAACTCAATCAAATCAACAACAGTAGTAATAACAGTACGAATGTACTATTAAAGTAACTCAACGTGTATGTTTTTCTACTTTTTGATTATTTTTATTTATTTCTTTTATTGTTGGGGGGTTTTTTTTGTGGGTGTCGTCGAACTGACAGAAAATAAAATCAATGCTTGGTACATAAATGTCGTCTCGACGCCACGATTCTCTGGAGCGTCTCCCGGGTTTGACTCAGAAATCATTTGACATTTCCTTTCAAACCGTGGGAAGGAGAGGACGGCGCCACGGAATGATTGACAGCTCAGTGATGACAATCAAAAGGGCTCGTCAAACTAGACACATGGAGGTGAGATTAGCACGCTTGAAGGTTACTGGGCCAAACAAAACGTAACTGGGCCAAACGGCGAACGTAAACTGGGCCAAACGTTGAAGGTAAACTGGGCCAAACGGTGAAGGTAAACTGGGCCAAACAGTGAACCTAACTAACTGGGCCAAACGGTGAAGGTAAACTGGGCCAAACAGTGAAGGTAAACTGGGCCAAACGGTGAACGTAACCGGGTCAAACGGGGAACGTAACTGGGCCAAACGGTGAAGGTAAACTGGGCCAAACGGGGAACGTAACCGGGCCAAATGGTGAACGTAACTGGGCCAAACGGTGAACATAACCGGGCCAAACGGTGAACGTAACTGGGCCAAACCGGTGAACGTAACCGGGCCAAACGGTGAACGTAACTGGGCCAAGTGGGGAACATAACTGGGCCAAGCGGTGAACGTAACTGGGC
Organism: Callionymus lyra; assembly: GCA_016630915.1. NCBI lineage: Eukaryota > Metazoa > Chordata > Actinopteri > Syngnathiformes > Callionymidae > Callionymus > Callionymus lyra. Next base: position 20,560 of record JACEEU010000962.1, read on the forward strand.
CAAACGGGGAACGTAACTGGGCCAAACGGGGAACGTAACTGGGCCAGACGGTGAACGTAACGGTGAACGTAACTGGGCCAAACAAAACGTAACCGGGCCAAACGGTGAACGTAACTGGGCCAAACAAAACGTAACTGGGCCAAACGGTGAACGTAACTGGGCAAAACGGCGAACGCAACTGGGCCAAAAGGATAAACGTAACCACGCCAAATGGTGAACGTAACTGGGCCAAAAGGATATACGTAACTACGCCAAATGGTGAACGTAACCGGGCCAAACAAAACGTAACTGGGCCAAACGGTGAATGTAACTGAGCCAATTGGTGAACGTAACCGAGGCCAAACGGTGAACATAACCTGGCCAAATGGGGAACGTAAATGGGCCAAACGGCTACCGTAACTGGGCCAAACGGTGAACGTAACTACGCCAAATGGTGAACGTAACCGGGCCAAACAAAACGTAACTGGGCCAAACGGTGAATGTAACTGAGCCAATTGGTGAACGTAACCGAGGCCAAACGGTGAACATAACCTGGCCAAACGGTGAACGTAACTGGGCCAAACGGTGAACGTAACTGGGCCAAACGGGGAACGTAACTGGGCCAAACGGTGAACGTAACTGGGCCAAACGGTGAAGGTAAACTGGGCCAAACGGTGAACGTAAACTGGGCCAAACGGCTACCGTAACTGGGCCAAACTGGGAACGCAACTGGGCCCGGTCATTGGTAATGGGCCAAAGGTGAAGTAACTGGGCCCAAACGGTAAAGGTAACACGGGCCAAACGGTGAACATAACTGGGCCAAATGGTGAACGTAACCGGGCCAAACCGGTGAACGTAACCGGGCCAAAACGGTGAACGTAACTGGGCCAAACGGTGAACGTAACTGGGCCAAACGATGAAGGTAAACTGGGCCAAACGGTGAACGTAACTGGGCCAAACGGTGAAGGTAAGCCAACGAAACTGGGCAAGGTGAAGGAAACTGGGCCAAACGGTAAGGTCCTCAACTGCCAAGGTGAGGAAGTAACTGGGCCAAAGGTAAGAACGTAACTGGGCCAAACGGTGAACGTAACCGGGCCAAACGAACTGGGCCAAACGGTGAACGTATCCGGGCCAAACGAACTGGGCCAAACGGGGAACGTAACCGGGCCAAACGGTGAACGTATTACAGCAGAACAACATCCGGTAAATCAGGAGAACTCGTCCGTCATGATTTCTTGATGATTCACTCAAACAAACCATCAACGGTTCTAATAATAACCATCACGACAGCGTGGCCCTGAGTACTTACCTGAAGTAGAAGTTGCTGGAAAGGTCCACGTTTTGAAATATTCTCACATATCTTGAACAAAAAAGACAAAGTGGTTAAAAAAAAAACGGACCCTTCAAAGTTTTATCTGTGGACACCTGGCTTCATCAGGATGCGCGACTCTGACCGAGTCGTTGGGGATGTAGATCATGTTGGTGTCTTCGACCTTGTAGATGGAATGTCCGCCGATGTCGGCCATCTTCCTGCGTTTGGTAATCAGTACGATGTAGTATCCTTCCAGGAAACGCACAAAGCCTGTGGACGAGAGAAGCGTCAGGTTGTGATTATGACACATTTCCCGCTTCAGCAGCCGACGGCGCTCTCAGCAGGAGTGGTTAACGAATGCTGCCGGTAATAGAGCTGATTAATACAGTGAAGGACAAACAATACTAAAGCTTATGCATCATAGATTTTTCCTCAACATAGTGACATAGATTGACTGGAAAAGAAAGAATGGCGTCTTGATTCAGGGATTTTTTTGGTGAACTGAACTCTGAACTAGTTGAAAGTAAATCTGGTGAACTGAACTCTGAACTAGTTGAAAGTAAATCTGGTGAACTGAACTCTAAACTAGTTCAATGTAAAACTGGTGAACTGAACTCTGAACTAGTTCAATGTAAATCTGGTGAACTGAACTCTGAACTAGTTCAATGTAAATCTGGTGAACTGAACTCTGAACTATTCAATGTAAATCTGGTGAACTGAACTCTGAACTAGTTCAATGTAAATCTGGTGAACTGAACTCTGAACTAGTTCAATGTAAATGACTCTGAACTAGTTCAATGTAAATCTGGTGAACTGAACTCTGAACTAGTTCAATGTAAATCTGGTGAACTGAACTCTGAACTAGTTCAATGTAAATCTGGTGAACTGAACTCTGAACTAGTTCAATGTAAATCTGGTGAACTGAACTCTGAACTAGTTCAATGTAAATCTGGTGAACTGAACTCTGAACTAGTTGAAAGTAAATCTGGTGAACTGAACTCTGAACTAGTTGAAAGTAAATCTGGTGAACTGAACTCTGAACTAGTTCAATGTAAAACTGGTGAACTGAACTCTGAACTAGTTCAAAGTAAATCTGGTGAACTGAACTCTGAACTAGTTGAAAGTAAATCTGGTGAACTGAACTCTGAACTAGTTGAAAGTAAATCTGGTGAACTGAACT
>JACEEU010000963.1:0-24559 GCA_016630915.1 Callionymus lyra
TGTATGTGTGGTCATCATGTATGTGCTGGTCATCATGTATGTGCTGGTCATCATGTATGTGCTGGTCATCATGTATGTGCTGGTCATCATGTATGTGCTGGTCATCATGTATGTGTGGTCATCATGTATGTTCACCAGCCTCGTCTCTCATGGAGCAGAAGAAACTCTTGTTCTTGTAAATGAAAGAAAGAAAAAGATGAGAATTAATGACATTTAATCACATGTTTGTAAACAAAGAATGTTTTCATCTCTAAAGCAGGTGAAGGTTGTTTGTCAAACGTACACCTCAGTGATCTTCTCGTCTCCACAGCCATGAAGTCCGACCGCAAGCGTCTGAGGTCCGAGAAGGCGGATCTGGCCAATCAGATGCAGCAGCTCTACGCCACGCTGGAGAGCCGTGAGGAGCAGCTCCGGGACTTCATCCGCAACTACGACCAGCACAGAAAAGTAGGTGAAGATCCTGCAGGTGTTTCTTCCTTCAGAGCGTCTCCTGCTTTCATTCCTTCAGTAACATTATGACCACCCTGGGAACGTCTAAACATGTGAGGAACATGATGACCAGTGTTTGAGCTTCTGACTTGCGAGCTCTTCCACCAGGAGAGCGAGGATGCAGTGAAGACTCTGGCCCAGGACAAGGACCTCCTGGAGAGGGAGAAGTGGGACCTGAGGGCGACAAACCAAAGAGGCCACTGAGCACACTGGGATGCTCCGGTCTCAGCTGGACCTCAAGGAGAACCGGATCAAGGAGCTGGAGGCAGAACTGGCCATGGTGAGGACGAGGCGAGTGTGAAGAGTGTGTGTCGTGAAGATGAAGGTTTATCTTCTGTAGTGCCCTCAAGTTGATTCCTCCTCGCTCCAGCAGAAGGTTGTAAACTCCCTCATGTCTCCAACCCCCAGATGAGTAACTGTCTCAGTCAGAGAATGGAAGTCCGGGTCTTTGAGCGGGACAGAGACTTCTCCCCAGAGTTCTGGCGGTAAGATGGTGATGAGATCCTGATCCTGGTCCTGCGGTGACGAGTCAAACGCTTGCCAATGTTCCTCTGATGGTTCCTGACCATGACTCTCGTGTTTCCATCATTGACGGTGTTTGTAGCTGAACGTCTTCACCTGAAGAACATCATGTTTTCTTTGAAGGCCAAACAGTCTCTGTCCACGCTGACCAAGGACGTTCCCAAGCGACACTCTCTGGCGATGCCCGCTGAGACGGTCGTCAACGGCAACAACCAGGAGTGGGTGATGCAGGCGGACCTGCCACTGACCGCTGCCATCAGACAGAGCCAGCAGACGCTGTACAGCGACAGACAAGGTAGTGGACGCTCGTCATCACACGCGTGTGCGAGCCTCATGTCATCATGTGACGTGTGCGTCCACCACATTGTGTGTCCACCACATTGTGTGTCCACCACATTGTGTGTCCACCACATTGTGTGTCCACAAACACATTTGTGTAATTGAAGTTAATCCCAGATTATAATCCACTATTTTATTCCTTCGTTACTTCAAACATCTCAGTTATAAACTTTATTTTCAAATGTTCTTCTTGCTATCATGGTTGCCTAGCAACACCAGGTAGTCTTGGGTCGTTGTTCACTAAAAGTCACCACCTTTAGGTTTATCTTGTTCCCTCTCATCACGCTCAGTGGCCGCCGTGCGAGTGAGTCCATGTCACTCACGCCAGCCGTCAATCATCTCCGACGCCTCGGCTGTGGAGGCAGAACGTTCATCCGCGAGCGACATCAACTCACCGCGTCATCGGACTCACTCCCTCTGCAGAGGCCCCCTGCTGACCTGACCACCATTGACCTCTGACCACAATGACCTCTGCTGACCTCCATTGCCTCTGATGACCGCTGCTGACCACCATTGACCTCTGCTGACCACATTTGACCTCTGCTGACCACCATTGACCTCTGCTGACCTCTGCTGACCACATTTGACCTCTGCTGACCAGCATTGACCACTGATGATCTCTACTGACCTTATGTGACCTCTGGTCACCTCTAATGACCTCTGCTGACCAGCATTGACCACTGATGATCTCTACTGACCTTTGGTGACCTCTGGTCACCTCTAATGACCTCTGCTCCTCCTCATGGCTTCCTGGCTGATCATCATCCGAACTCTTCCTGCTGACATCACTTCCTGTGACCTGCTTCTTCTTCTGCGTCTGCAGTCTCTGGAGGACCTGGAGGTGTCCAAGTGTAAGAAGAAGAAGGAGAAGATGGTTCTGGGCTCGTTGTCTCGGGTCTTCGCTCGAGGGAAGCAGCGCAAGTCTCTGGACCCGGGTCTGTTCGACGGTACACAAGACCTTTACCTAGAAGAAGACGCAGACTGGTAACACACACGCCTGGAGACTCACAACAGACGCACACTTGTGTTTCTACACAATCATGGACTCGTGAAGAACTGCTGAGCCTGTAAATAACCTTTGTGTCCATGTTGTAGTCCCGTCATCCTGACCTTTGACCTCCTCACTGTCGGTTCATCTCCATCGTGTCCTGAGGGTCTGACTCACAATGAAACGTTCCCGCGCCAGAGTGTGAAGATGTGTCTCTGAAGGTCTTTAGATGTTCAGACCAGAATCCAAACATCTCGTCCAGACTCACTAACTAAAGGTCGCGGAAGGTTTTTTCAAGGTCAAACCAATGATGACCTCAGGTTTCTAAAGGGCGCCCCCTGCAGGACGAGGAAAGAAACACTTCTGTGACTGATTCAAAACATGTTTCACTTCCGGGTGAAAGTCAAGTTTAATGAATCTCTCTGGCGCCCTCTAGTGTCCACTGTGTCCACACGCAGGCCGAGGGGTTCATTTATGATTTATTGAGATTATATCATTTAATCATAGAATCATGAACTTAATCACTAATTAAAGAATATGGACACTGGCCATAACATTATGACCAGCAGTTAATGATTCTGTCTTCCGTGGTCATAATGTTACGGCTGAACATCAGAAGTTAAAGATCTTCATGAACACGTGACTTTCTTTTCACTTTTCATGTTTTTGTAAATGAATAAGTTATTATTATTGTTCTTATTATAAGTTATTATTGTTATTATTATAAGTTATTACTATTTTTTCTTATGATGCAAGAGTTTTATTCAAATGTTTAAAGTCTGAATAGAGACTATTTTAAAATAAAATAATGAGTCGTCTGTGTTTCTCTAACCTTTATTCACTCGCTTCCTCTCTTTCTTCACTCGCTTCCTCTCCTCTTTCATCACTCGCTTCCTCTCCTCTTTCATCACTCTCTTCCTCTCCTCTTTCTTCACTTGCTTCCTCTCTTTCTTCACTCGCTTCCTCTCTTTCTTCACTCGCTTCCTCTCCTCTTTCATCACTCGCTTCCTCTCCTCTTTCTTCACTCGCTTCCTCTCCTCTTTCTTCACTCGCTTCCTCTCTTTCTTCACTCGCTTCCTCTCTTTCTTCATGCTTCCTCTCCTCTTTCATTCACTCCTTCCTCTCCTTATCTCTTTCCTTCCTCTTTCTCTTCCTCTCTTTCTTCACTTGCTTCCTCTCTTTCTTACTTCTTCCTCTCTTTCTTCACTCGCTTCCTTCCTCTCTCTTTCTTCACTGCTTCCTCTCTCTTTTTCACTCGCTTCCTCCTCTCCTCTTCTTTCTTCTCTTTTTACTTCTTCCTCTCCTCTTTCTTCACTCGCTTCCTCTCTTTCTTCACTCGCTTCCTCTCCTCTTTCATCACTCTCTTCCTCTCCTCTTTCATCACTCTCTTCCTCTCCTCTTTCTTCACTTGCTTCCTCTCTTTATTCACTCGCTTCCTCTCCTCTTTCTCTTTCTCACTTCCTTCCTCTTTATTCACTCGCTTCCTCTCCTCTTTCATCACTCGCTTCCTCTCCTCTTTATTCACTCGCTTCCTCTCCTCTTCATTCACTCGCTTCCTCTCCTCTTTCTTCACTCGCTTCCACTCCTCTTTCATCACTCGCTCCACACACAAGTGTTGCTACTGTTTCAACTTCTTGTCATGATGTCTTCGAGCTGTGTCGCCACCTAGTGGACATGTCGTGTCACTTGTCAGCGATGATTCTGAAGATCAATGAACTTTCACTCCTCAGTGAACTCAGCAGCACCTCTGACCCCTCACTCAGTCTTCCTCACACACCCACGCAGACTCGGACCGCCTCAATCTGAGCCCGTGTGACGGGCCCGAGGAGCAGCTGGACCGGCTCCAGCAGGTGGACCTGGCCCGGTCCAGACCCATGTCTGAGTGGCGGGCCGGCACCGTGCAGGCCTGGCTGGAGGTCGTCATGGCGATGCCCATGTACATCCGCTCGTGCAGCGAGAACGTCAAGAGCGGGAAGGTAGAAGATGTCGAGCCACTGTGGCCTTCATGCAAGAGCTGCTGGTTCTGTGCAGGTTCTTCTGGGCCTCACGGACGAGGACCTGGAGGTCGGTCTGGGGGTCGTCAATCACATGCATCGCCGGAAACTACGCTTGGCCATCGAGGACTACAGAGATGCCGAGGACGGGCGAGGGTGAGTGACCTTCTCACTGGCTCGACCCGACAGGCGGTCGTAATGTTTTGGCTGTCGGTCAGCTTGTCCAGAGCAGGAGACCTGGACCACCACTGGGTGGCGCAGGCGTGGCTCAGCGACGTGGGTCTGCCTCAGTACTCGCAGTCCTTCCACTCGCAGCTGGTGGACGGACGTCTGCTCGAGTCCCTGACCCCCCGCGACCTTGAGCGTCACCTCAACGTCACCAAGAAGTTCCACCAGGTCAGTCTCCTGCTGGCGGTCCAGCTGCTGCACTCGCTGGACTTCGACAAGGAGGTGAGAGGTCACGATTCATGGGGAGCTCAGAGCTGTCAGTCAAACATGACCTTCTACGTCTCTGCTGAAGGACGTCATATCTTCACGCGAGAGGAACGTTCACTGCTGGACCTTCTAAGAAGTCCTGGCAGCAGAACGTGACCTTGACGAGTAGAAACCTCGTATTGTCTCCATAACTACAGCTCGTGCTTCACATCAAACATCTCAGAGGCTTCAAGGTCATCATGAGGTGCATCTTAGTGTTGACCAACATCTACATACAGACAAAACAGTTGAAGGTCGAGAGAAGAACCTTAATCAGATGATTATAATCCTTTGACTGACGGCTCTGAGCTGCTGAGAGATTTATATTTGAATACATTTAACATTTTCATAAATTCAATTTTAAATGCATTTTTTATTTTTTTCCTTTTTTCATGAATTCCAATGATAACCTTGAGTTGTGTCTGGGTCAAAGGTCAGGGTTCACCATGTGTGTGTCGTGCAGGCGCTCCAGGCTCGCAGGCTCCACAGCGACCACGAGAACGTGGACCCGCTGGTGTGGACGTCCCAGCGAGTCCTCAAGTGGGTCCGAGACATCGACCTGAAGGTGACCTTGAACACGCGACCTTGAGTCTCCTCCGATCTACTCCTCGAACCTGAGCTCAGAGCTTGTGTGTCCAGGAGTTTTCTGACAATCTCGCAGGTCGTGGAGTTCACGGAGCCGTCATAGTATTAGACCCCGCCTTCACCACGGAAACCATGGCAACGATGTTGGGCATCCCCGGCAACAAACGCATGGTTCGACGCCACCTGGTGGAGGAGATGAGCGACCTCATGGGCGCCGCCAGGTGAGAAGGTCAGGAAGGTCGTTCCACGATTCCAACGTCTCTGTGACCGGCAGGAGCGACGGCCGCCATGGCGGGTCCGACCCGGGGACGCCGCGGCGCTCGTCCGGTCGGTGGAGCCGCGGAGACGAGGGCTCGCTGAGGAGGACACCTGTCCAGGTGAGTCACGAAGGTTCCTCTGGTGTCATGGATTCATCTTCACGCTGCTCGCAGACTCCGACACGTTACAGCCCGAAAGGTCGCGACGGGGGAGATTTCAGTTGCCATGGCAACCACGGTTCCCTCCCCCAGGACCCCGGAGACCAGAGAAGCCCCGCCCACAGCGACATGTGACCCGTGCAAACGTTTCCTGTGAGGGGGAAGGATTTAAGTGCGACACGGACTGTCATTCAACTGTCACTCACATCAGCACCAAGATCGTGTTGCTATGGAAACAACAAGATGAAAACATGATCAATTGAAAATGTTTATTCTAGTTTGAATCTGCTTCAGGGTGTCCCCTGCCTCTCGCCCTCAGGAGCTGGGACAGCGCTGAATGAAGAAAATACTACACTAAATACATGAAACAAATTTTAAAACATTTTCTTTTTAGACTTTTTTATCACTTTGTAGACGATTGTTTGTTTCTGTTCAACAATAAAGTGATATTTGTTGTTATTTGTCGTATCATGTTGTTCACAATGTAATCCTTGTGTTGACTCTGGGTCAAAGGTCAATCTTCCAGAAATACATGGAGGCCGTTGACCTTTGACCCAGAGTCAAAGGATGAATATATTCTTTCATTTTTATTTTCTAATAAATTATTTCCTTATAATATATTATAATAATATATAAACAATTTACCGAAAGAGATCAACTGAGGATCAATAAAGTTTTATCTGTCTGTCTACATGTCTGTCTGTCTGTCTCCATGTCTGTCTGTCTCCATGTCTGTCTGTCTGTCTACATGTCTGTCTGTCTCCATGTCTGTCTGTCTCCATGTCTGTCTGTCTCCATGTCTGTCTGTCTACATGTCTGTCTGTCTGTCTACATGTCTGTCTCCATGTCTGTCTGTCTGTCTACATGTCTGTCTGTCTGTCTGTCTACATGTCTGTCTGTCTGTCTACATGTCTGTCTGTCTCCATGTCTGTCTACATGTCTGTCTGTCTGTCTGTCTGTCTGTCTACATGTCTGTCTGTCTATCTTTTTCATGTCTGTCTCCATGTCTGTCTGTCTGTCTACATGTCTGTCTGTCTGTCTCCATGTCTGTCTCTCTGTCTACATGTCTGTCTACATGTCTCTCTGTCTCCATGTCTGTCTGTCTGTCTACATGTCTGTCTGTCTGTCTGTCTCCATGTCTGTCTGTCTGTCTGTCTCCATGTCTGTCTCTCTGTCTACATGTCTGTCTGTCTGTCTGTCTACATGTCTGTCTGTCTGTCTGTCTGTCTACATGTCTGTCTGTCTGTCTCCATGTCTGTCTGTCTGTCTACATGTCTGTCTGTCTGTCTACATGTCTGTCTGTCTGTCTGTCTGTCTGTCTACATGTCTGTCTACATGTCTGTCTGTCTGTCTACATGTCTGTCTGTCTACATGTCTGTCTGTCCCTGTCTGTCTGTCTGTCTGTCTGTCTACATGTCTGTCTGTCTCCCTCCATGTCTGTCTGTCTGTCTACATGTCTGTCTGTCTACATGTCTGTCTGTCTCCATGTCTGCTACATGTCTGCTCTACATGTCTGTCTGTCTGTCTACATGTCTGTCTGTCTCTCATGTCTGTCTGTCTGTCTAACATGTCTGTCTGTCTGTCTACATGTTCTGTCTGTCTCCATGTCTGTCTGTCTGTCTACATGTCTGTCTGTCTGTCTACAGTGTCTGTCTACATGTCTGTCTGTCTGTCTCCATGTCTGTCCCTGTCTGTCTGTCTGTCTCCATGTCTGTCTGTCTGTCTACATGTCTGTCTGTCTACATGTCTGTCTGTCTCCATGTCTGTCTGTCTGTCTCCATGTCTGTCTGTCTGTCTACATGTCTGTCTGTCTCCATGTCTGTCTGTCTGTCTACATGTCTGTCTGTCTGTCTACATGTCTGTCTGTCTGTCTCATGTCTGTCTGTCTGCCATGTTGTCTGTTACATTGTCTGTCTACATGTCTTCTACATGTCTGTCTGTCTGTCTGTCTACATGTCTGTCTGTCTGTCTGTCTACATGTCTGTCTGTCTACATGTCTGTCTACATGTCTGTCTGTCTGTCTACATGTCTGTCTGTCTAATTCAGGTTGTTTGTGAATTATATCTTTAAATAAATATATGTTTAGTGTTCTTTCATAGTTGTATCTGTTATATTGCAGTGAGTGAGCAGTTAGCATGTTAGCATATCTGCTGTAGTTTAAATCCTTGAATAAATGTTTTTGTTGTTTGTCTTACATGACTCACCTGAAGGTGTGTTCACAGGTGTGTTCACAGGTGTGGATGTTATCACTAGGTTACTGTTGGAGTGTTCAACAGGGGGAGCTATAGTTGTGTTGTGTTGACGGAGATTTTGTTTTTATCCTTCATGCGTTTATTCCTGTTGAAATATTGTTAAACTGCTCATCACTGTGATGATGAAGATGAAGATGATGAAGATCATGATGATGAAGATGAAGATCATGATGATGATGAAGATGATGATGATGATCATGGAGATGATGAAGATGATGATGATGATGATGAAGATGATGATGATGATGATGAAGGTGATGATGAAGATCATGATGATGATGAAGGTGAAGATGATGTTGATGAAGGTGATGAAGATGATGATGATGAAGATGATGATGAAGATGAAGATGGTGTTGATGAAGGTGATGAAGATCAAGATGATGAAGATAAAGATCATGATGATGATGAAGATAAAGATGAAGATGAAGATGATGATGATGATGATGAAGAAGATTAAGATGCTGATGAAGATGATGATAATGAAGATCAAGATGATGATGAAGACTAAGATGGTTTGTGGAATCATTCGAGAAGGACATGTTTTGTAGATCCATGAATCATTTGTGTGTTTGTTGGTTGTGTAGTCACTTGAGTGTAACAGGATCATAATCCTGGGTGTGTTGTGTAAAGTGTGTCTACACAACAGTGGTGTGTCCATAAACATGTTACCAGAGGTCGTGACCCTAAAACAGGTGATTGTTTGTTTCTGTGTCAAAGTTCAAATGATACGTGTGTTTAATATTCAGCGTTAAAGTCAGTTACTAACATCAGGTAGAAGCTTCACTCCAGGAGGAAACATGTTCAGGACCATCATGGGAGGAAGTCCAGCTCCTCGGGGAACACAGAACAATGGACGCTGGTGTGGTCCTCAACCTGTTGGTAGATGATGTCACCACGAGTCAGAACATGATGTTCATGAGAACAACGCTTCAACCGGTTCCACCAGCCGGACTCGTGCTGCAGGTCAGTGAGAGGCGCGGCCAGGGGTCAGAGGTCAACGTGAGAGCGGGGGAAGGTGCAACAGAAAAACAAGGTTTAAAGCTGTGATGACTTTTTGTTGCAGTCAAAACAAAGAAAGTCCAGATGACCTTCAGACTGGTGGTGTTCTTAGAACATGAGCTATTTATCATTTAAATCAAGAGTTATCACAGTATTTCAAAGTATCACAGTATCACAGTGTTTCAAAGTATCACAGTGTGTCACAGTGTATCACAGTGTGTCAAAGTATCACAGTGTGTTACAGTGTATCACAGTGTGTCAAAGTGTATCACAGTGTATCACAGTGTGTCACAGTGTATCACAGTGTATCACAGTGTGTCAAAGTGTATCACAGTGTATCACAGTGTGTCAAAGTATCACAGTGTATCACAGTGTATCACAGTGTGTCAAAGTATCACAGTGTGTCACAGTGTGTCAAAGTATGTCAAAGTATCACAGTGTGTCACAGTGTATCACAGTGTGTCAAAGTATCACAGTGTGTCACAGTGTATCACAGTGTGTCCAAAGTATCACAGTGTGTCACAGTGTATCACAGTGTGTCAAAGTATCACAGTGTGTCACAGTATCACAGTGTGTCACAGTGTATCACAATGTGTCACAGTGTGTCACAATGTGTCAAAGTATCACAGTGTATCACAGTGTGTCACAATGTGTCAAAGTGTATCACAGTGTGTCACAGTGTATCACAGTGTGTCACAGTATCACAGTGTGTCACAGTATCACAGTGTGTCACAGTGTGTCACAATGTGTCAAAGTATCACAGTGTATCACAGTGTGTCACAGTGTGTCACAATGTGTCAAAGTATCACAGTGTATCACAGTGTGTCACAGTGTATCACAGTGTGTCACAGTGTGTCACAGTGTATCACAGTGTGTCACAGTATCACACTGTATCACAGTGTGTCACCGTGTGTCACAGTATCACAGTGTATCACAGTGTGTCACAGTATCACAGTGTGTCACATTGTGTCACAGTATCACAGTGTGTCACAGATGTCTTATCTCATGAGCTCTAATAATTTCTTAAAATCTTTATCTTTTTCTAAAAAAAAATCTTAATAATAACACGTTTGTTATAATTATATATGTGTGTTCAATGTTTTTATGAATGAACCCTACATTCTATTGCAAATACATTGTTTCTTTCTCAGATATAACCTGATATTTTTCAAGTAAAATACATTTTAAAGCTTAAAACATCTATATAATCTAGCACGTGTTTGAGGAGCTTCATCCGACCACACCCTCCAACTGTTCACCACTCACAGAACCGTGGTTATGAGCCTCTTCCCTCCTGAGTCAGTGAACGAGTTAAAGGAAGTTCTTGTCACTTCCTGTCACTTCCTCTCTTCTGCTCGAGTGTCTTCATGAACTTCAACATCCCAGAGAAGCTCCAGCAGACGAAGGTAAGAACTTCTGCTTCTCTGATGGAATGTCGCTCAAAACCTCGAGATTCAAACTAGTTCCTTGTTGTGAAGGAAAGAAAAGAAAAGTCTTTGAAACGACAAAACTCGATCGTTTCATTTCCAACCAACTTGAAAACTTAAGCGAATGTTTGACTTGAAAAACATTTAAAGCGTGTTTACTACTTTGTCAATGACATCTTTGTCAATAAAATCCAATAAAGTACGTGAAGAAGTTCTCGCTTCACGATTAGCTTAGCGAGCTAAAGTGACGGTTAATAAACGACAACTTTTAACACGAGATACTTTAATGTTAAACAAGATAGTATTTGAATGAGTTGCGTCTCAAGAATGTTTAAGCGTCACGTGTTCGTGGATATTCTCACGCAAAAGTCTTTAATTCACGAGCTAACTGTCCAGAGATGCTAATGTTGACGCCAGGAAGTGTCTGGAAGTTATAGTTATCTTTAATAAAATACTAGTTACGCGTCTTTAACAAGGTTCACAACAACAGTTACTCTGTGTTGACAAGAAAGATTATTGAAGATCATTTGTTTCTCACGAGACCAACTTTAAAGAAGCTTCTCTTCATGGATCTGATGCTCAGTTCAGACCAGAACCTCAGACCTGGTCCAGAGAGGAACATATTGAAGATGAAGAAACACAACAGTCCAGTTGAATACTATCTACTATACTATCAAATACACACATGGTCAGCACCTCAGAACGTGTTGTTTTTGGCCAAATACACGCATATTGTGTCAACTTTGAGGAGGTTTGGCCTGAAGGTTCTGAACACAAACCTTTTTAACTTCTGCTCAGAAACGTCAACATTGTGTCTCGACCTGCAGCTCAGAGGACAACATTGTCTTCAGGTGTGGATGAATAATAAGTCATTATTATTATTAGATTTGCTTCTTTAATCCTAACTTGTTTTTCTTCAGCGTTCGAATCAAAATGAAACCTTGTGTTCATTATAAACAAGTTGAACTTTGACATTTTTTCTCCTCAACATTCATCCAAGGTTAGGAAGTTCAAACCACAGAAGTTCACCTCCATCAGGTTGTGTGTTGAGATGCATCTCTTGAACTCAGTCTTCATTCTTGACATTCCTCCTCCGAGAGGCTCGACCAGTCATGTCTGCACAGGCTGCTAAACAAACATCCGTTCTCAGGTATAACTAATATTGTATTTTACCTTCAGACCATCGATCGTTTGATGCTCACGATGTTCTCCAGCAGCTTCTGGTCAATGAGGTGTTTTGATCAATTCACTAAATAATTTCTCGTTTGTTTTTGAAAAGTGTATTTTCTCTTTCCTTCATATTTTCTTTGTTCAAATGTTGAAGAGGAAACAAAGATTTATGGGATTAGTTTGTTCTTCCAGGAACATGTTTTATGAGTTCACTGGGTAACTAGTGAGTCAGCTGTAGATGTTTGACCACAGACGCTCCTTCTCGTCACTAAGGTTTGTGATGAAAGAAGTTTGTTTTTATGAACTCAGTCTGAAGTAAAGTTTCTTCATAAAAGTTGTGAAACGTTTTTTTTGTGACGATTCAATGATTGTCTTTGTTCAACTCGATGTTTGAAACTATTTGAACCTGTCGACGTCCTCAGGTGTGTCTCTCACAGAAGTCAACCTGAGTTCCTGACAAGATGCGAGCAGATGCTGAGGGACACTCCAACAACGCCCCCCCGAGCAGCAGCAGCAACAACAACAACAACAACAACAACAACAGGAACAACAACCCAGCGAGCAGCGAGAACTCTGGGAACTCGGGCTCCCAGTATGCTCTGTGTGCTCTGGGCGTGGGTCTGGTGGCTCTGGGCATCGTGATGATCGTGTGGAGCGTCGTCCCTGCAGACCCTCAGCTCAACAGCACCAGCTCCGCTGACACTGACAAAGGGAACCGTAAGAACAAAGCTTCCTCGGTGGCCTTCGTGCTGGTGGGCTCGGGTGTGATCATGCTGCTCATGTCCTTGTGTCTGGGGATGAGGAACAAACAACGGGAGCAGATGAGACTTCTGGAGGCTCAGAGCAGATCAGCAGGACGGCAGCAGGAGAGCAGAGAGACGTGAGTTGACTTCATTCACACCAGCTGTTCGGCTCTGGTTCTGTTCTTCATACGACCACCAGGGGGCGCCAGAGGTAACTGGAATGAATTGAAATCGGCTTCACTAACTTCAACCCCTTACAAGGTCATGCAGGAACATTGCTCCCCCTAGTGGCAGAATGAAGGAACTGAACCTCATCATACCGAATTTAAAAGAAGGAGTTAAAGTTCAACTAGTGATCAACACTGGTGTCATGTAGTGAATGTTCAAGGTGACAATGTTTCAATGAAAAGAGTTTTGTACAAACACACACTGATGATACAATAGAGTCACACATCACAACAACACACACTGATGATACAATAAAGTCACACATTACAACAACACACACTCACTGATGATACAATAGAGTCACACATCACAACAACACACACTTATTATACAATAAAGTCACGCATTAGGACAACACACTCACACTGATTATACAATAGAGTCACAACAACACACACACACTGATACAATAAAGTCACACATCACAACAACACGCACACACTGATGATACAATAGAGTCACACATCACAACAACACGCACACACTGATGATACAATAGAGTCACACATCACAACACACACACACACACTGATGATACAATAGAGTCACACATCACAACAACACACACACACTGATGATACAATAGAGTCACACATCACAACAACACACACACTGATGATACAATAGAGTCACACATCACAACAACGCACACACACTGATGATACAATAGAGTCACACATCACAACAACACACACACACTGATGATACAATAGAGTCACACATCACAACAACACACACACTTAAACACACACTTACGTTCAACTTGAAAGTGAAGCTAAGTGTAATTTTCTTATTCCTAAACATTGAAAATGTTTTTTCTTATCTATCTATCTATCTTGTCTATCTTGTCTATCTTGTCTATCTTATCTATCTTATCTATCTTATCTATCTTATCTCTCTATCTATCTCTATCTAGATATAAATATCTATCTATCTATCTCTATCTAGATAGAAATATCTATCTCTATCTAGATATAAATATCTATCTAGATATAAATATCTATCTCTATATATAGATATAAATATATATTTCTATATAGATATAAATATCTATCTCTATATAGATATAAGCTCATGTTAAACATGTGCTTTTACTGACGGTTCTGAATGATGTTTGTCTTCAGGCCGGAGCAACAGGCCCAGAGATACGCCGTCCCCTCCTATGAAGAGGCGGTGGGCAGTGGTCAGTACCCGGTCCCTCAGAGCAACCCTGAGCCTGGCTCCTCCCAGCTGCCGTCTTACGACGACCTGGTCAAGGTGGACGGTCTGCAGTACGAGTCTGAGGGGTCAGAGGTCGCTCCTCCATCAACACAGTCCGGTCCCAGCGCGCCGGGGTCTCACCGTCGAGGTCCTAAGAACAGTCGGAAGCTCCTTAAGATCCGCAGGATCAAGTCTGAGAAGATGCACGTGAAGTCTGCAGACGCTCCTGCAGGGTTGAGCGTAGAACCCCTGACCCCCCCGCCCCAGTACGAGGACAAGGTTCCTCCTCTTTAGGACTCCATGGTGAGGAGACACTGTCCAGGAAGCAACAGAAGACTTGTGTCCAGACATGGTGCAGCTCAGCAGCTCCATGATCCTGGCGCTCAGAGCAGGAATGATCCGCCGCTTGCTCAGGAGCACTACGGCAGCGACGGCTGATTGACACGTGATGATGGTTGAACTGTGATCATGTGACCAGACATGAAGGTAACATCATGAGAACATGCTTCTGTATCACACCAGCGACCTTCATCTTGCTGATGCGATGGAGAAGATGTGTCGAGTCATCGCGGTGTTGTTGTCGTGTCCGAGCAGATGTAGATGGTACTGTACTGTTGACATGTACTGTACTGTCATGTACTGTACTGTCATGTACTGTACTGTCATGTACTGTACTGTCATGTACTGTACTGTCATGTACTGTTGACATGTACTGTACTGTCATGTACTGTTGACATGTACTGTCATGTACTGTACTGTCATGTACTGTTGACATGTACTGTTGACATGTACTGTTGACATGTACTGTTGACATGTACTGTTGACATGTACTGTCATGTACTGTCATGTACTGTTGACATGTACTGTTGACATGTACTGTCATGTACTGTTGACATGTACTGTTGACATGTACTGTCATGTACTGTTGACATGTACTGTTGACATGTACTGTACTGACATGTACTGTTGACATGTACTGTACTGTCATGTACTGTTGACATGTACTGTACTGTCAAGTACTGTTGACATGTACTGTTGACATGTACTGTACTGTACTGTTGACATGTACTGTTGACATGTACTGTTGACATGTACTGTTGACATGTACTGTTGACAGTACATGTTGACATGTACTGTCATGTACTGTTGACATGTACTGTCATGTACTGTTGACAGTACAGTACATGTCAACAGTACATGTCAACAGTACATGACAGTACAGTACATGTACTGTTGACATGTACTGTCATGTACTGTTGACAGTACAGTACATGTCAACAGTACATGACAGTACAGTACATGACAGTACAGTACATGACAGTACATGTTGACATGTACTGTCATGAACTGTTGACAGTACAGTACATGTCGACAGTACAGTACATGTCAACAGTACATGTGTACTGTTGACAGTACAGTACATGTCAACAGTACATGTCAACAGTACATGTCAACCTGACGAGGTCATGATGTTCCTGTGGAACAAGAGTCTCTTGAGTGAAGGTCTCGCGGTCGAGACACATCTTTGTTTTCTTTCTCTTGTGACACTGAAGACACGACGTACACAACGTTCATCATCATGTGACGTCTGACACCAAACAAAGGGCTTCCCTGCTGTCGTCATGGCGACGCTGGTCTCCTCCGTCTCGAGCTTCATTCATGTTGAGGACCAGAAGATTCACGAGCTTCATCCTGACTGGAGCTTTAACATCTGATGGAACCAAACATCCCAGTATTTTAACATTTTTACTCCATGAATCCAGAAGGTTTTACTCATTATTTTATTTATTCAGCAATCAAGAGCAATTTTGTCTTTTTCTAAACTAGTTAGAATTTTTGAGGTAAAAACACACAAGACTGAAAATCCTTTCTGTGCTTTCCAGTGTGTCCTCTGTGTCTCGTCGTTCTACTCACATGTGAAAGTTTGAATCATGTTCAAGAACGGAAACAACAGGAAGTAAAAAAGTACTACATCTGTGGACAAAGTTTGAATTACAACACATTCCTGCTGCCAAATGATTTTTAAATTGTATTAAATGTATTTCTTCGAGTGTTTCTACTTGAACTTTATTTCTCTGTTAAAATCACTTTTGTTAACATTTCTATTGGAATTAAATCCTTTTGAAAACATATCTTGTGGGTTTTCATCACTGCTGCTGTGACGTCTGTTTTCAGTTCCTTCAGACTCTGATGGATCTCCGTCTCAACGAGACTTCAGTTGCTGGACACGACCTCTGATGGATCAGCGTCTCAACGAGACTTCAGTTGCTGGACACGACCTCTGATGGATCAGCGTCTCAACGAGACTTCAGTTGCTGGACACGACCTCTGATGGATCTCCGTCTCAACGAGACTTCAGTTGCTGGACACGACCTCTGATGGATCTCCGTCTCAACAAGACTTCAGTTGCTGGACACGACCTCTGATGGATCTCCGTCTCAACGAGACTTCAGTTGCTGGACACGACCTCTGATGGATCTCCGTCTCAACAAGACTTCAGTTGCTGGACACGACCTCTGATGGATCTCCGTCTCAACAAGACTTCAGTTGCTGGACACGACCTCTGATGGATCTCCGTCTCAACGAGACTTCAGTTGCTGGACACGACCTCTGATGGATCTCCGTCTCAACAAGACTTCAGTTCTGGACACGACTCTGATGGATCTCGTCAGGATGGTTGCTGGACAGACCTCTATGGATCTCCCGTCTCAACAAGACTTCAGTTGCTGGACACGACCTCTGATGGATCTCCGTCTCAACGAGACTTCAGTTGCTGGACACGACCTCTGATGGATCTCCGTCTCAACAAGACTTCAGTTGCTGGACACGACCTCTGATGGATCAGCGTCTCAACGAGACTTCAGTTGCTGGACACGACCTCTGATGGATCAGCGTCTCAACGAGACTTCAGTTGCTGGACACGACCTCTGATGGATCAGCGTCTCAACGAGACTTCAGTTGCTGGACACGACCTCTGATGGATCAGCGTCTCAACGAGACTTCAGTTGCTGGACACGACCTCTGATGGATCTCCGTCTCAACGAGACTTCAGTTGCTGGACACGACCTCTGATGGATCAGCGTCTCAACGAGACTTCAGTTGCTGGACACGACCTCTGATGGATCTCCGTCTCAACGAGACTTCAGTTGCTGGACACGACCTCTGATGGATCTCCGTCTCAACGAGACTTCAGTTGCTGGACACGACCTCTGATGGATCAGCGTCTCAACGAGACTTCAGTTGCTGGACACGACCTCTGATGGATCAGCGTCTCAACGAGACTTCAGTTGCTGGACACGACCTCTGATGGATCAGCGTCTCAACGAGACTTCAGTTGCTGGACACGACCTCTGATGGATCAGCGTCTCAACGAGACTTCAGTTGTTGGACACGACCTCTGATGGATCAGCGTCTCAACAAGACTTCAGTTGCTGGACACGACCTCTGATGGATCTCCGTCTCAACGAGACTTCAGTTGCTGGACACGACCTCTGATGGATCTCCGTCTCAACGAGACTTCAGTTGCTGGACACGACCTCTGATGGATCTCCGTCTCAACGAGACTTCAGTTGCTGGACACGACCTCTGATGGATCTCCGTCTCAACGAGACTTCAGTTGCTGGACACGACCTCTGATGGATCAGCGTCTCAACGAGACTTCAGTTGCTGGACACGACCTCTGATGGATCAGCGTCTCAACGAGACTTCAGTTGCTGGACACGACCTCTGATGGATCTCCGTCTCAACGAGACTTCAGTTGCTGGACACGACCTCTGATGGATCAGCGTCTCAACGAGACTTCAGTTGCTGGACACGACCTCTGATGGATCAGCGTCTCAACGAGACTTCAGTTGCTGGACACGACCTCTGATGGATCAGCGTCTCAACGAGACTTCAGTTGCTGAACCCGACACGACCTTCTGATGGATCTCCGTCTCAACGAGACTTCAGTTGCTGGACACGACCTCTGATGGATCTCCGTCTCAACGAGACTTCAGTTGCTGGACACGACCTCTGATGGATCAGCGTCTCAACGAGACTTCAGTTGCTGGACACGACCTCTGATGGATCTCCGTCTCAACGAGACTTCAGTTGCTGGACACGACCTCTGATGGATCAGCGTCTCAACGAGACTTCAGTTGCTGGACACGACCTCTGATGGATCAGCGTCTCAACGAGACTTCAGTTGCTGGACACGACCTCTGATGGATCAGCGTCTCAACGAGACTTCAGTTGCTGCTGGACACGACCTCTGATGGATCTCCGTCTCAACGAGACTTCAGTTGCTGGACACGACCTCTGATGGATCAGCGTCTCAACGAGACTTCAGTTGCTGACCCCTATGGATCGCGTCTCAACGAGACTTCAGTTGCTGGACACGACCTCTGATGGATCTCCGTCTCAACGAGACTTCAGTTGCTGGACACGACCTCTGATGGATCAGCGTCTCAACGAGACTTCAGTTGCTGGACACGACCTCTGATGGATCTCCGTCTCAACGAGACTTCAGTTGCTGGACACGACCTCTGATGGATCTCCGTCTCAACGAGACTTCAGTTGCTGGACACGACCTCTGATGGATCTCCGTCTCAACGAGACTTCAGTTGCTGGACACGACCTCTGATGGATCTCCGTCTCAACGAGACTTCAGTTGCTGGACACGACCTCTGATGGATCAGCGTCTCAACGAGACTTCAGTTGCTGGACACGACCTCTGATGGATCTCCGTCTCAACGAGACTTCAGTTGCTGGACACGACCTCTGATGGATCAGCGTCTCAACGAGACTTCAGTTGCTGGACACGACCTCTGATGGATCTCCGTCTCAACGAGACTTCAGTTGCTGGACACGACCTCTGATGGATCAGCGTCTCAACGAGACTTCAGTTGCTGGACACGACCTCTGATGGATCAGCGTCTCAACGAGACTTCAGTTGCTGGACACGACCTCTGATGGATCTCCGTCTCAACGAGACTTCAGTTGCTGGACACGACCTCTGATGGATCTCCGTCTCAACGAGACTTCAGTTGTGAACCACCCCCCTGATGGATCATCTGACTTCAGTTGCTGGACACGACCTCTGATGGATCAGCGTCTCAACGAGACTTCAGTTGCTGGACACGACCTCTGATGGATCTCCGTCTCAACGAGACTTCAGTTGCTGGACACGACCTCTGATGGATCAGCGTCTCAACGAGACTTCAGTTGCTGGACACGACCTCTGATGGATCAGCGTCTCAACGAGACTTCAGTTGCTGGACACGACCTCTGATGGATCTCCGTCTCAACGAGACTTCAGTTGCTGGACACGACCTCTGATGGATCTCCGTCTCAACGAGACTTCAGTTGCTGGACACGACCTCTGATGGATCTCCGTCTCAACGAGACTTCAGTTGCTGGACACGACCTCTGATGGATCACTGCGTCTCAAGAGACTTCAGTTGCTGGACACGACCTCTGATGGATCAGCGTCTCAACGAGACTTCAGTTGCTGGACACGACCTCTGATGGATCAGCGTCTCAACGAGACTTCAGTTGCTGGACACGACCTCTGATGGATCTCCGTCTCAACGAGACTTCAGTTGCTGGACACGACCTCTGATGGATCAGCGTCTCAACGAGACTTCAGTTGCTGGACACGACCTCTGATGGATCAGCGTCTCAACGAGACTTCAGTTGCTGGACACGACCTGCAGGACGAGAGCGAAGTCATAACGTGTCGTATGTTTGCAGCACAGGTTACCTTGTTGATCCAGGTGAGGTAGGAGCTCACGCGTGTGAAGACCGTTGGTTTCTGCAGGACATTACAGCCTTGACCAGAACCGAAGCTCACCAGCCCGTGGACCTCCCAAGACCCGTCCGTGTTCTGGCAGTTGAGTGGCCCCCTGGAGTCCCCCTGCAGGTCAGCGTCAGTACTGCAGTCGTAGAGACGCATGGTAAGTAAGTAATATTTATTTATATAGCGCTTTTCGAGACCAGGGTCACAAAGCACTTAGACAATCAAAACAATACTCAAAAAAGTACATACTTTAAAGATCAAGATAATACTGAGAACAACACAGGAGTTCGAGAAATTCAAGGAAAAGCCTGAACAAATAGAAACGTCTTAAGGTGTTTCTTAAAGGAGTCAGTAGATCCATCAAGCGCAAAGAGAGAGAAGATCGTTCCAAAGCTTAGGAGCAACAGCCTGAAAAGATTTCTCTCCTCTGGTCCTGAGCCGTGTGCGTGGAACCATAAGTAGATTCTGATCCACAGACCTCAGAGCCCGAGCTGGGGTGTAAGGCTGGATCAGATCAGTGATGTAAGGAGGAGCCTGACCATGAATAGCTCTGAAAGTAAGAACCAGAATTTTAAAGTTGATCCTGAAAGAAACTGGAAGCCAGTGAAGAGTTTTAAGGACCGGAGAAATGTGAGTTCTTCTACTAGAGCAGGTCAGAATTCTCGCTGCAGAGTTCTGAATCAACTGCAGACGAGACAGCTCCTTTTTGTTAAGACATGAAAACAAACTGTTACAATAGTCCAGACGAGAAGAAACAAACGCATGGATTACAAGCTCCAGATCATGTTCCGACAACATTTTCCTAAGTTTAGAGATTTTTCTCAGTTGAAGGAAACAGTTTCTGGTCAGTTTTCTGCAGTGTTGAACAAGAGACATGTCTTTATCAAATACAACACCCAGGTTTCTCCGGCTCAGTTTGACAGACTGACCTAAGTCACCCAAGTACTGACTCAACCCTGGAATCTTATCAGGAGCAATCACCAGAGTTTCAGTTTTGTCCACATTTAGCTGTAAAGTGTTTTCACTCAGCCATTGTTTGATTTCTAGCAAACAATTGACTAAGCTGTTCAGCCTTTGGGGCTCAGTTGGGTCAAAAGAGCAGTAGAGCTGGATGTCATCAGCAAAAATGTGATAAGAAACATCTGGAAATCTCTGAATGATTTTACAGAGGGGAATCAAGTACAGCAAAAACAATAAAGGACCCAGAACAGAACCTTGAGGGACTCCACACAACAGATCTGCCGATTCAGACCTCATTTGATTGGCAGATACACTAAAACTGCGCCCAGAAAGGTAAGATGAGAACCATTCTAACACAGACCCAGACAGTCCCACTTCATCCCTTAGTCTTCTCAGCAGGATCTGGTGATCAACTGTGTCAAAGGCTGAGGACGGATCCAAGAGCACCAGAACAGTGAAATTACCCGAGTCAGCCGACATCATGATGTCACTGGATACTTTCAATAAAGCTGTCTCCGTAGAGTGATGTTTACGGAAGCCAGACTGAAACTTCTCATGGATGTCGCTCTGATCCAGGAACAAAGACAGCTGCTCAGACACCACCTTCTCCAAGATCTTGGACAAGAAAGGGAGCTTAGAAATAGGCCTGAAATTACTGAGGTCAGTTGGGTCTAAGCCTGGTTTTTTGAGCAGAGGCTCCACAATGGCATGTTTAAATGCATTGGGAAAAACCCCTGTGGAAAGGGAGAGGTTCACCATATTGGTAACCCAGGGGCCAATTACATCAAATACTTTGATAAAAAGCCTACAAGGAAGGACGTCATCTGAGCAAGAGGATGGTTTCATCTTGTTCACTAGTGCTGAAATATCACCCAAAGATACAGCAGTGAAGGAGGACCAAGAGGAGGAGATGGGCTCAGAGACAGTAGGGGTTCCAAACAAAGGGGAGAGATTTTCTCTTTGATCAATTTAATTTTGTCAATGAAAAATCTCAACAATGCATTGCTGTCAGCTTCACAGAAGACAGGCGTGATTTGAGGAGCAGGAGACACAAGAGAATTAATCGTGTCAAACAAAACTTTGGGGTTTTTCCTATTTGCTGCTACCAGTTTTCTGATGTAATCAGATCTAGCAGTTTCTACCATCTCATTGTAAGAAGTCAACAGATCCCTGAGGTGAAGTCTGTGCACCTCAAGTTTAGTAGACTTCCAGAGACGCTCAGTCTTTCGACAAAGTCTCTTCAGACTCAGGAGATCTTCATTTGTCCAAGGGCACCGTTTTTTCTGAATTTTCAAGTTCGATTTAACAGGTGCCACTTGATCCAGTATTTCAACACAATGATGAGTGAAGCAGTGAATCAAACTGTCC
This sequence comes from Callionymus lyra, assembly GCA_016630915.1. Lineage (NCBI taxonomy): Eukaryota > Metazoa > Chordata > Actinopteri > Syngnathiformes > Callionymidae > Callionymus > Callionymus lyra. The sequence goes on from JACEEU010000963.1 coordinate 21,934, forward strand.
ACATCTGTGCAGTCATCAAAGGAAAGAGCGTCAAACATAGCAGAAAAACTGTCTGCAGTATCGGCTGAGATGACACGCCTCTGAGACCTAACTTTCAAAGGCTTAGGTTCAGGGATGAAGTCCAGGTTAAACAAGACAAGAGAATGATCACTCAGATGGACATCATGTACAGATACATTAGAAATGTCCAGGCCAAGAGTAAAAACTAAGTCTAAAATGTGGCCTTTTTGATGAGTGGGTTCAGAAACATGTTGCTCAAAATTAAAGGCTTCAGTTAAAGTTAAAAGTTCTTTAGCAGAACAAGATGTGACGTCATCAACATGAAGATTAAAGTCTCCAAGAATAAGAACAGATTCCATTTGAATAATGGAAGATAAGAAGTCACTAAAGTCTTTCAAGAACATCGCCGCAGGACCAGGCGGGCGGTAGATTGACACACAATAGAAAGGACTTGTAGAACCAACCAAGATCATCTGAGATTCAAAAGAAGTGAATTCCTGTGTCTGAATCACTTTGCAAGAACAACTCTCCCTAAAAACAGTAGCAAGACCTCCTCCACGACCAGAGAGGCGAGGCTTCCCCAGGACAGCGCTCCCTACTGGACAGAGTTCGTTCAGATGAATAAACTCTTCCTCTCTCTGCCAAGTCTCAGAAAGACATAATAAATCCAAATTAACTCTTGTGAAAAGATCATTAAGAATAAAGGATTTATTAGTAATGGAGCGAACATTAAGAAGTCCCACATTCAGCACCGATGACGTCACTGACGACGCCGCGTCACTGACAGGCGCGCAGAGCGGGATCTTTTTGAAGCGAACAGCGGTCACGTGGGTACCAGCTGTCACTGACGTTCAACTCCGTAGTAAAAGCCGAATTAAAGAGAGGAAATGAAAAAATCTTACCACCTTTGGTTGAGGTCTGGCACGGTACACTGATGTGTCGTCATACTCTACAGGGAATGTTGATCAAACATCGATGACGTCAGAGTTGTTCCGAGCGACGCGACTGGTCATCTGACCTGAACAGACGACTCGATCGCTTGTGGAAATCGCCGCCCAGAGTCAAACGTCACAGAGTCCGAGTCGATAGAGCGGAGCCGAAACATATTCACCGGACGTTGGTAACGTCCAGTGAAGTCCTCCACGACTCTGGTTGAAAAAGCCACGAATAGTATGCGACATTCTAAGTGATAGAGATAAAATCCGCAAGTAGTCGTTAAAACGACTTTTTTGGCAATTATTGCAGGAGCTTACGTTCAAGCTCCATAAGCTTACGTTATGGTCAGACTCACGTGACAACCCGCGGTGACGCCGTCTCCTCCCGCACACACCATCCTGTCCGTGGCCAGAACACTCCACCAGTCGTGCTGAGAGCAGGTGAGATGGTCCACCACCGGCAGCAGGGCCTGCTGGAGGACGTCAGCGAGGGGCCCCTGAGCTGTCGGGGGACCACGTTAGTGCTTCACCTCAAAACGATGGTCAATCACTCACTGGACAGGCGACCCCAGCCGGTGACGTAACACGCCGCCCCGTGAGCGAGAGTGACGTCACTCCGTGGAAGACATGCAGGCGAGATGACGTCAGAGAAGGTCACGGGGTCAGACAGCTTGATCGGGGCGATGTCGTTGCTACAGGAAGTCACCATCAGAGAGTAGAATACAGGCGTGTGTGTGTGTGTGTGTGTGTGTGTGTGTGCGTGTTCACGTGTTCACCGGCTCAACATGACGCTGTAGTCCTCGTGCGTGAAGATGTCTGAAGCTCCAGCAGAAGCTCCAGCAGAAGCCTCCTCCTCCTCCTCCTCCTCCTCCTCCTCCTCCTCCTCCTCCTCCTCCTCCTCCTCCTCCCTCCTCCTCCTCCTCCTCCTCCTCCTCCTCCTCCTCCCTCAGGTGTCCGCCCAGCATCACTCGGTACCTGGAGCTCGGCCTGCAGCGAGACAACGATGTTCACTGAAGCTTCAGAGACACTGACGCTCGTGACACTTGCTTGATGCAGTGAGCGGACGTGAGGACCCACGCAGAGGAGAAGAGGACCCCCCCACACCGGCGACCCCGCCCCCCCGCCGTGCCGCTGGGGGGAAATTTCCCAGGGGGGCCCCACCCCACCCCTCTCCCCTCCCACGGGGGCCCCCCGCGCCCCCCCCCCCCCCACCCTTTATCCTTGAGAGAAAAGATCATTTAATATCAGATGATTTTTGAGAATCTATCAGTGATAGTTTCGTAGATTCTTCCGCGTCTGACCGTTATAAACCTCCTTGTAGGTGGACAACGCATGCGCAAATGCGTCGTTGATTTCCAACCTCGTGTACTGTACTGACACTAATAGAATGTTTTTCCATCATATTTGTCCATCATGATGAGTGCCATGGATCATACATGAACACACATGTTTAATGATAAATATTTGTTACCAGAGAACAATTGTTTCAACTGTAATGAAGCATACATGTTTGATATTTACCAATTAGTGTTAAATATTAGCTATATTGATGTTTGAGACAAAATGGGGACCCTTGAAAAAAAAAGCAAGACCCACACTGTTAAGTCTTTCTGTAGGTTTGTTTATTGGACATAATAAATCGTTTTAGCAACACTAGAGGGCAGCAGAGAGTACAAGTTGCTTTGCGTGCA
>JACEEU010000964.1:0-21233 GCA_016630915.1 Callionymus lyra
TAAACAGAGTTAATATTGATCTGCAGAATGATGTTTTTATATTGTTAAAGTCTGTATGAACAGAAGGAGATTAAAGACTTAAAAACTATCAGGTATATAATATATACCTAAGTATATACCTAGTATAATATATAATAGTATATAATAGTATAGAATTCAATTGTTAATTTCTCACAAACACAAATTTAATAAAAAAAATATAGATATTTTATGTAACAAAACAATTGCACACTATTTGTAACTTGTATGAAAATAAATAAAAAAATATAGTTTTAAGATAAGGCTTTGAAAACATTGAATATATTTACAACATTTTAATACATTTCATCTTTGTGTTAAAATACATCTTTGTGTGTAAATGATACGATTTTCTGTGTTGTGTATGTTCGCATGTGTTTTAGACCAACTTTGTTTTTGGTCGAACACACAGTTTTTAAGGTGATATAGTCATAATTCTTCGGAGGGGACGAGAATATTTACACTTTTATTTCCATTTATTTCTTCACCTTTATTCCTGAACGTCTGTGTCACCTTTTCACTTCCAGCACCAAAGAATGTCGTGAGTCGACAAAAGAAGGTAAAAGTTCCCGAGGTAAACGTGGACGGTAGCAGCCGACCGGTCTCTCCTGGTGCGACACATTAATTCGTCTGACATTTCCAGGATGACAGGCTGTCGTACGAGAAGGTCTCCCCCTGAGGGCCAACTCTCTTATCTCACCCTTCAGCTGCAGCAGGTCCACGTTCAAGCTCGCAGGCCAAAGTCCAACACGGATATGAACAAATCTTCTCACCTTCAAGTCACAAAACAAACATCTGTCTTCAGATGTTCCAGCACGAGACTCTAGCGTCTCCTCCCGGAGTGAGACGGGAGGCCGACGACGGCGAGAAGATTCCCGTCCTGACGTCCATCTCGTCGTCAATGAAGCTCCGGGACGAGCTCGTCCAGACCTGAGAGCAGCAGGTCGAACGAGCAGAACCATCGTGACGGACGACGAGTCGCTGCTGGAAACAGTCGGAGTTGATTAGAAACAAAACCTCTTTGGATTCCAGTGATTTGGAAAAGTCTACATTAAATATATAATTTAACTTTAATTTCCGTTTATCTTTTCAAACGTATTTCCATTTTGTTTTTACTCATTTCTAATTTTTCCGTAGTTATTTATTTTCTGTATTTATTTACCATTTGTGTAATTATTTATTCATATGAATGTTAAAGTTTAATTATAGAATTTTGAATGAACAATTATTATTCCACATTTATTTGCATTTATATTTCAATTTTATTATATATTTTTATTTATTTTTCAACATTTATTCATTTATTTTTCAATATTTAATTCATTTTATTTTTAAATATTTAATTCATTTATTGTTTCAACATTTAATTCACTTTTTTATTTTTTTTATTTTTTACATTTAATCCTTTTTTTTTTCAACTTCAATTAATTAATTTTTTCACTTTCATTCAATTATTTTTTCAAATTTATTTCATTTATTTTTCAATATTTAATTCATTTTATTTTTTAATATTTAATTCATTTATTGTTTCAACATTTAATTCACTTTTTTATTTTTTTTATTTTTTACATTTAATCCTTTTTTTTTCAACATTCAATTAATTAATTTTTTCAACATTTCATTCAATTATTTTTTCAACATTTATTTCATTTATTTTTCAATATTTAATAACATATTTTTTCAACGTTCAATTCTTCTTTTTTTTTTTTACATTTAATCGATTTACTTGAACATTTAATTAATCTATTTACACATGTTTTCTACACGTATGTTCATTCAATGAAACTTGCTCTGGTTTGGAAGTAAATCAATGCCATCAGAGGTTGAATTTATTTAAATTATTCAATATTTGTTGTTTCAATTTCAATTTCAAAGCCTTTTAAAGTCATCATAACAGTCACCAGACAAAAGCAAACGAGTACCGAGTCACTGGATCAAACATAAACGATCAGGTGACGTCATCACTGCTGCATCACTTTAGATATTTTCACGACAAAGTATCAACTTTGTTTTAACGTCAGTTTGTTGAAGCCAACCTATGTTTGGCTCAATGCCAAATTGATGTGATGTCTCGTCTCGGTTCGAAGACCTGCTCTAGGACTTTTGTCAAGCGATGTTTTAGAATGATCTCATATCTGGTGAGACGGGACTCTGTCTTGGATCACGAGACTCCGAGGTTTGAACCTGCAACTTTTAAAAGACGAAAAGGTTTCGAACTCGAGACTCCAAAAGACAAGACATTTCGTGCTCTGGCTAAAAATGAAATCAAGTCAGAGAAACTGTGGAGCTGTGGAGCTCATCTTCAGTGTGAAGCTGTGGAGCTCACCTTCAGAGTGAAGCTGTGGAGCTCACCTTCAGAGTGAAGCTGTGGAGCTCACCTTCAGAGTGAAGCTGTGGAGCTCACCTTCAGTGTGAAGCTGTGGAGCTCACCTTCAGTGTGAAGCTGTGGAGCTCACCTTCAGAGTGAAGCTGTGGAGCTCACCTTCAGTGTGGAGCTGTGGAGCTCACCTTCAGTGTGGAGCTGTGGAGCTCACCATCAGAGTGAAGCTGTGGAGCTCACCATTGGAGTGAAGCTGTGGAGCTCACCTTCAGAGTGAAGCTGTGGAGCTCACCATCAGAGTGAAGCTGTGGAGCTCACCATCAGAGTGAAGCTGTGGAGCTCACCATCGGAGTGAAGCTGTGGAGCTCACCTTCAGAGTGAAGCTGTGGAGCTCACCATCAGAGTGAAGCTGTGGAGCTCACCTTCAGTGTGAAGCTGTGGAGCTCACCTTCAGAGTGAAGCTGTGGAGCTCACCTTCAGAGTGAAGCTGTGGAGCTCACCTTCAGTGTGAAGCTGTGGAGCTCACCATCAGAGTGAAGCTGTGGAGCTCACCTTCAGTGTGAAGCTGTGGAGCTCACCATCAGAGTGAAGCTGTGGAGCTCACCATCAGAGTGAAGCTGTAGTGTGGAGCTCACTTGAGTGAAGCTGGAGCTCACCTTCAGTGTGAAGCTGTGGAGCTCACCATCAGAGTGAAGCTGTGGAGCTCACCTTCAGTGTGAAGCTGTGGAGCTCACCATCAGAGTGAAGCTGTGGAGCTCACCTTCAGAGTGAAGCTGTGGAGCTCACCATCAGAGTGAAGCTGTGGAGCTCACCATCAGAGTGAAGCTGTGGAGCTCACCTTCAGAGTGAAGCTGTGGAGCTCACCTTCAGAGTGAAGCTGTGGAGCTCACCATCAGAGTGAAGCTGTGGAGCTCACCTTCAGAGTGAAGCTGTGGAGCTCACCATCAGAGTGCTGTGGGCTCACCTTCAGAGTAAAGCTGTGGAGCTCACCATCAGAGTGAAGCTGTGGAGCTCACCTTCAGTGTGAAGCTGTGGAGCTCACCTTCAGTGTGAAGCTGTGGAGCTCACCTTCAGAGTGAAGCTGTGGAGCTCACCTTCAGAGTGAAGCTGTGGAGCTCACCTTCAGAGTGAAGCTGTGGACAAGACATCACATTAACTCACTGAGCCAAACAGATGTTCCTGTTGAAATCCTTCGACGGCAGGATCTACTGATTGATGGTGAGATGCAGTTTAACATGTTAAAACGTTAAAATATCTAAAGCGATGCAGCAGTGATGACGTTACCTCATTGTTTATGTATGATCCAGTGACTCGGTACTCGTTTGCTTTTGTCTGGTGTCTTTTGTTTATATTGAATTAAAAAACGCTACGTATTTAAAAAATATTGAATAATTGAAATTAAAATGCTCCTGCAGCTCGATTCAAAGATATTTGACATTAAAAAAGTGTGCTTCGGCCCCTCATGACCCGCGACAGCAACAGGAGTCGAGTGTGACGAGAATATCAAACCGTGTTTGTTTCTCTCGACATCATTCGCCGTCGAGCATCCGTCAAGATATCAGGAGACGAACTCAATAACGACGACGAACACAGAGCGACGGGTTCGCCTAGAAAGTGACGACGACAGCAGGTTTTACGCTCGTCACGCGACACTTTTTCTCCTCTCCCAGAACGATGGCTCGCCTCCGTGGTTCGACTCTCACCTGAACATCGATCCACTGTCGCTCCGGATTCTCCGGAACGTCTTCTCACGAGATCCATGTTCGTTCCGATAAACACGGGTCAATCCGAAGATAAACAAATTGGCTCAGCGTGTCCGCGTCGCCCTGAAAGCAATCTGTAAAACTAACAGTGCAGAAACAAAAAGAAATCTCATCAATGGCGGCTCCGTCAAAACAACCTGCCGCTCGTTCATTTGGCTTCATTGATTGCTTTTGTAATTGACTGCATAACCTTTGCTTTGTGAAGGTATGAGCTGTTGCTCCTGTGACTGCAGGGACGTCCACGGACATCGTTTCCAAGCGAGATTAAAAACCTATACGTTTGTATGTTCAAACGGCTCCGACACGCTTCGCCCTATGTTGAGAAACACCGTAGTCGAGGTCAAGGTCACCTCGTTCAGCTGACCCGTGACTTAAGCTATCGATGGCAAATGTTTTATTTACAATTCAAACGATATATTACGAAGTAAATTGAGAAGAATTTTCTTCCTTCACTAAACGGCTCCATCTTAGTGATCTATCTGTCGTCAGATACCGGCGTAAATATCTCGTCAATATTTCTCATTTTTCTCGATCCAAACCAAACGTGCTGCCAGCAGGTGGCGATAGTGTTCCTACAGCTGCTTGAAATCATCCTTAAATAGAAGTAGAAGAAGAAGCTGTCAGGTCATTTCCTGTTAGCGTGTAGCAGCAGAGTTTGATTTGAGACATACTATGTGACAGTTTTATGTATGACATAAAATATGTGATACAGTGTCTTCACTTCACAACTGCATCATGATACAGTTTCTTCACTACACAACTGTATCATAATACAGTGTCTTCACTACACAACTGTATCATAATACAGTGTCTTCACTTCACAACTGCATCATGATACAGTTTCTTCACTACACAACTGTATCATAATACAGTGTCTTCACTTCACAACTGCATCATGATACAGTTTCTTCACTACACGACTGTATCATGATACAGTGTCTTCACTACACAACTGTATCATGATACAGTTTCTTCACTAAACAGCTGTATCATGATACAGTGTCTTCACTACACAACTGTATCATGATACAGTTTCTTCACTAAACAACTGTATCATGATACAGTGTCTTCACTACACAACTGCATCATGATACAGTTTCTTCACTACACAACTGTATCATAATACAGTGTCTTCACTACACAACTGTATCATGATACAGTGTCTTCACTAAACAGCTGTATCATGATACAGTGTCTTCACTACACAACTGTATCATGATACAGTTTCTTCACTAAACAGCTGTATCATGATACAGTGTCTTCACTACACAACTGTATCATGATACAGTTTCTTCACTAAACAGCTGTATCATGATACAGTGTCTTCACTACACAACTGTATCATGATACAGTATCTTCCCTACACAACTGTATCATGATACAGTGTCTTCACTTCACAACTGCATCATGATACAGTGTGTTCACTACACAACTGAATCATGATACAGTTTCTTCACTTCACAACTGCATCATGATACAGTGTCTTCACTACACAATACTATGTAATATCTCTCTTCTAGTCTAACGACTTGAAGTAAAACATTCTTCAGAATAAACTCTCTGGTGTCAATTATGTAAGAATATAAATGTAGCCTAAACAAAGAAAAACAACACAATGCTGAGAGTGAAGTTCAACACCTCGTGCTCCAGATAAATGAAGTGCTCTTGCATCTGAGCTCGCGACCATAGAAGGATAAACAAAAGATAGTTAACATAATTTACCATAAATATAAGCTCGGACATTTGAAGGATTTTATACATTTTACTCGAACCACGAACAACAGCACAGCAACATCAACATCAACAACAACAACAACAACAACAACAACAACATCAACAACAACAACAACAACAACAACAACAACAACAACAACAACAACAACATTAGCAACAACAACAACAACTCTCTCGCTCTAAATTCATTCCAGGAATGTTTAACTGACGTCACGACTTGTTGCTGTTCATTCTCTATAATTTACTGCTTGTTTTCTATCTCTGCAGGAAACAAAGACATTCATCTCCTCAAAAAAAAAGGCAATTTTGCTTTTTTTCCCGTGTGAATCAGAGATGAAGAGAGTGCGACCACGACTGCCACACGAGCTCGGGGGAGCAGCAGGTTCTCAGGAGGGAACGTCAATTGATGCTCTCATTATATTTTAATACATCACTTGAATACGAGATGATGTAAAGATTCAATGAACGCTCGTTGGCGCTCCTCTGACCCTGAGCTCGCCCTCCCAGGTGGAAGAATATGAATTGCACAGCGACTGGTCGCGAGGATCCCTGATGAATATTTCATCAGCGTCTCCCGGGAAGTAACTCATCGGCGATGACAGCGCGAGGAAGCATCTGCCGCGACCACAGGTCGCTCAGCAGCTCCTGATCTCACGCGTGGAACAAGTAAAAAAAAAGTAAAGTAACTAGAATAAAGTAACTAGAGTAAAGTAACTAGAGTAAAGTAACTAGAGTAAAGTAACTAGAGTAAACGTGTCAGCAGCTCCTGATCTCACGTGTGGAACACGTTTACTCTAGTTACTTTACTCTAGTTACTTTACTCTAGTTACTTTACTCTAGTTACTTTAGTTGAGTTACTTTACTCTAGTTACTTTACTCTAGTTACTTTACTCTAGTTACTTTACTCTAGTTACTTTACTCTAGTTACTTTACTCTAGTTACTTTACTCTAGTTACTTTACTCTAGTTACTTTACTCTAGCTACTTCCGTTGAGTTACTTTACTCTAGTTACTTTATTCTAGTTACTTTACTCTAGTTACTTTACTCTAGCTACTTCCGTTGAGTTACTTTACTCTAGTTACTTTACTCTAGTTACTTTACTCTAGCTACTTCCGTTGAGTTACTTTACTCTAGTTACTTTACTCTAGTTACTTTACTCTAGTTACTTTACTCTAGTTACTTTAGTTAAGTTACTTTACTCTAGTTACTTTAGTTAAGTTACTTTACTCTAGTTACTTTACTCTAGTTACTTTACTCTAGTTACTTTACTCTAGTTACTTTACTCTAGTTACTTTACTCTAGTTACTTTAGTCTAGTTACTTAAGTAGCTCAAGTTACTTTACTCTAGTTACTTTAGTTAAGTTACTTTACTCTAGTTACTTTACTCTAGTTACTTTACTCTAGTTACTTTACTCTAGTTACTTTACTCTAGTTACTTTACTCTAGTTACTTTAGTTAAGTTACTTTACTCTAGTTACTTTACTCTAGTTACTTTAGTTAAGTTACTTTACTCTAGTTACTTTACTCTAGTTACTTTATTCTAGTTACTTTGCTCTAGTTACTTTAGTTCAGTTACTTTACTCTAGTTACTTTAGTTAAGTTACTTTACTCTAGTTACTTTACTCTAGTTACTTTACTCTAGTTACTTTACTCTAGTTTACTCTAGACCACTGGTCGCTCAGCAGCTCCTGATCTCACTCGTGGATCAAGTTACTTTACTCTAGTTACTTTAGTTGAGTTACTTTACTCTAGTTACTTTAGTTAAGTTACTTTACTCTAGTTACTTTAGTTGAGTTACTTTACTCTAGTTACTTTAGTTAAGTTACTTTACTCTAGTTACTTTATTCTAGTTACTTTGCTCTAATTACTTTACTCTAATTACTTTACTCTAGTTACTTTAGTTAAGTTACTTTACTCTAGTTACTTTACTCTAGTTACTTTAGTTGAGTTACTTTACTCTAGTTACTTTATTCTAGTTACTTTACTCTAATTACTTTACTCTAGTTACTTTACTCTAGTTACTTTATTCTAGTTACTTTACTCTAGTTACTTTACTCTAATTACTTTACTCTAGTTACTTTACTCTAGTTACTTTAGTTCAGTTACTTTACTCTAGTTACTTAACTCTTGTTAGTTAACTCTAGTTACTTTACTGTAGTTTCTTTACTCTCTAAACTTAGGAAAATGTTGTCGGAACATGATCTGGAGCTTGTAATCCATGGGTTTGTTTCTTCTCTGGACTATTGTAACAGTTTGTTTTCATGTCTTAACAAGAAGGATCGTCTCGTCTGCAGTTGATTCAGAACTCTGCAGCCAGAATTCTGACCCGCTCTAGTAGAAGAACTCACATTTCTCCGATCCTTAAAACTCTTCACTGGCTTCCAGTTTCTTTCAGGATCAACTTTAAAATTCTGGTTCTTACTTTCAGATCTATTGCATGGGTCAGGCTCCTCCTTACAGGTCGGGCTTTGATCTGATCCAGCCTACACCCCAGCTCGGGCTCTGAGGTCTGTGGACCTCAAGAATCTACTTATGTGTTCCACGCACACGGTTCAGGACCAGAGGAGAGAAATCTGTTTTGGCTGTTGCTACTACACCTTTGGAACGATCTTCTCTCTCTTTGCTCTTGATGATCTACTGACTCCTTTAAGAAACATCTTAAGACGTTTCTATTTGTTCAGGCTTTTCCTTGAATTTCTGGAACTCCTGTGTTGTTCTCAGTATTATCTTGATCTTTAAAGTACAGTATGTACTTTTTTGAGTATTGTTTTGATTGTTTAAGCGCTTTGTGACCCTGGTCTCGAAAAGCGCTATATAAATAAATATTACTTACTTACTTACTTACTTACTCTAGTTACTTTAGTTAAGTTACTTTACTCTAGTTACTTTACTGTAGTTTCTTCACTCTAGTTACTTTACTCTAGTTACTTAACTCTAGTTACTTTACTCTAGTTACTTAACTCTAGTTACTTAACTCTAGTAACTTTACTCTAGTTACTTAATCTAGTTACTTAACTCTAGTTACTTTACAATAGTTTCTTCACTGTAGTTACTTTAGTTAAGTTACTTTACTCTAGTTACTTTACTTTAGTTACTTTACTCTAGTTACTTTAGTTAAGTTACTTTACTCTAGTTACTTTACTCTAGTTACTTAACTCTAGTTACTTTACTCTAGTTACTTAACTCTAGTTACTTTACTCTAGTTACTTAACTCTAGTTACTTAACTCTAGTTACTTAACTCTAGTTACTTTACTCTAGTTACTTAACTCTAGTTACTTAACTCTAGTTACTTTACAATAGTTGCTTTACTGTAGTTACTTTAGTTAAGTTACTTTACTCTAGTTACTTAACTTTAGTTACTTTACTCTAGTTACTTTAGTTAAGTCCATCCATCCATCCATCCATCCATCCCTTAAATTTTTTTACAGATATAGTTTGATATTCTTATTCCAAATATTCACAAATAAATCTTCTAAATGTAATATTTTTAAATTTGGAGGCTTTTAAATTCAATATAAAATATTTGTATATATAATATACATATATAATATATATATATATATATATATATAATATAAGTGTCTCCAGACAAAACCATTGCTTTGGAATCCGCCGTCAACAGAAGTGCTTCGAGGTGTCACATGATCATCTGCTCGTCGCGTGATTGGTTAAAAGTGGGATCCAGTAGCTCTGTGCTCTGTTAGTAATGTCTGAAAACACTATTGTACCAACATTTTTATATTGAATTTAAAAGAATAAGAATTAAAAGATATTGGAAAATGGACTTTTGATTTATTAACATAAGAATATTAAACTCTATGTGTCTATCTTCGATAAAAAACTCATTCAGTAGCAGTGAATTAAACATCTGAAGTTCTCCCCGTGAGACGCTCAGCCCCCCGCCGGCCTCTCTGGACCGGTGGTGGGCAGACGCTGACCGGCCTTCAGGACAAGGTGGTGTCGTGGGGGGTGAGCGGGTCCGAGCAGGTGCTGGTCCTGCATAAGAATGTGAGGCGAGTGAATCAAATATTCATGAGTCTGGAGCTCCGTTGTTATGATTGTCAATTACACCTGCGGCGCGGCGGGGGGGCGCCCCGGGTCCGGCCCGGAATCTTTAACTTGACATTAATTAACACGGGTTCTTTGGGAGCGACTTCACTTTTGGACTAAAGTTGGAGTTAAAGTCGTTCGTCCCTGTCAGCGACAAAGATGTGACGTCCTTGAAAACTTGATCAACACTTGTGGTTAAACAGTTGAAGGTCGTCCTGTTAATCCACTCGGTCCACAGAGCTCTTAATCCAGCTCTGTGGGGGGGGGGGGGCGACAAAGTGCTACAATGAAATCAGATCCATCTGAGAATCTCCGCCAAGGCAGGAATGTGACAGAAACACTGTTTGCATCATCGTCCTCCATCTTTATGGCTCAAACTATTCCTGAAGGATTTTAAAAATCAAGTACAAACAACTGCAGTTCATTGAGTGTCCACTAGAGGCTGGCTGTTGAAAGCCCCGGAGTCAGAGAACCAACATTACCTGATAATGAATCTTCATTTAAAAGTGTTTTTTTTTTTTTCCACTAACACGATGAAAGTTATTATTGTGGATCTTGTTTTTATTCTGTACGGAAGGTTCTTTGTTCTGTTTGGATCTGGCAGCGTTTCTTGGAAGAGAAAGATGTTTATGTAGAAACATTTATTTTAATTTATAGTTGTTTAATTAGCATTTTTGAGTTTGAAAGAAAAAGAATCCATTGAAATATAATTTGTTTTTGTGGAAATGAGGCGTAAGTAACAACTTAAAGCCAACAGTTGTTCATTTGTGAGTAATAATTCCACAAGAATCTCATGTTATATAAGACTCTTGTAAAAAAAGACTCGGGACCGACCAGACCCGGGGGTTCGGCTCAGAGAGAGGATCGGGTCCCTCAGGACCAGCACACGTGGATAAGAACTCCTGAGAGTCTCAACATCTTCGGCTTCACAGAACGACAGGAAGCGTCCGCAGGTGGGCCCCCCCCCCCCCGAGAGAAGAGGGAGGGGAGCGGGGGGGGGGGGGGGGGGGGGGCGCGGGGGAGGGGGGGGGGGGGGGGGGGGCCCCCGGGGGTTTGTTAAAAGGGGGGGGGGGGGGGGGGGGGGGGGGGGGGTGTTTGGGGGTTTGTTGGGGAAAAAAAAAAAAACAAAACCCCAACCCCCCCCCCCCCACCCCCCCCCCCCAGCAACAACACCCAAAACCCCAAACAACAACACACAAAACAACGAACAACAACACGAAAAACAAAGACAAAAACAAAAACCCTAAAACAGAGAAAAACAAAATCACAAACAGAGAAAAACAAAACCATAAACAGAGAAAAACAAAAACATAAACACTCGAAACACTAAAAATTAAAAAATGACAAAAATTTATACAAAAAGGAACAAAAACACCGACAAAACACAACACCAAAAATTCTAAAACACTATAAATACAACTTTAAAACTCATCAAATACTTCAATAAAACACCTCTTTTATTTAACTTTGGGACTTTAAATATTTTTTATATTTTTTTATATTTTTTTTTATTATTTTTTTATTTTTTATTTTTATTTTTTTTAATTTTTATACTGACACACAGGTGACACCTCAGAACACTGACACACAACACCTCAGGAACACTGACACACAACACCTGAAACACTGACACACAACACCTCAAACATGACACACAACACTCTAAAAAAAAAACACTGACACACAACACCTCAAACACTGACACACAACCCCAAACACTGACACACAACACCTTAAACACTGACACACAACACCTCAAACACTGACACACAACACCTCAAACACTGACACACAACACCTCAAACACTGACACACAACACCTCAAACACTGACACACAACACCTCTAAACACTGACACACAACACCTCAAACACTGACACACAACACCTCAAACACTGACACACAACACCTCAAACACTGACACACAACACCTCAAACACTGACACTGACACCCAACACCTTAAACACTGACACACAACACCTCAAACACTGACACACAACACCTCAAACACTGACACACAACACCTCTAAACACTGACACACACCACCAAACACTGACACACAACACCTTAAACACTGACACACAACACCTCAAACACTGACACACAACCCCTACACTGAAACACAACACCTCAAACACTGACACACAACACCTTAAACACTGACACACAACACCTTAAACACTGACACACAACACCTCAAACACTGACACACAACACCTCAAACACTGACACACAACACCTCAAACACTGACACACAACACCTCAAACACTGACACACAACACCTCAAACACTGACACAACACCTCAAACACTGACACACAACACCTCAAACACTGACACACAACACCTCAACACTCAAACACTGACACACAACACCTCAAACACTGACACACAACACCTCAAACACTGACACACAACACCTTAAACACTGACACACAACACCTCAAACACTGACACACAACACCTCAAACACTGACACACAACACCTCAAACACTGACACACAACACCAAACACTGACACACAACACCTCAAACACTGACACACAACACCTCAAACACCTAAAGAGACACACAACACCTCAAACACTGACACACAACACCTCAAACACTGACACACAACACCTCAAACACTGACCACAACACCTCAAACACTGACACACAACACCTCAAACACTGACACACAACACCTCAAACACTGACACACAACACCTCAAACACTGACACACAACACCTCAAACACTGACACACAACACCTCAAACACTGACACACAACACCTCAAACACTGACACACAACACCTCAAACACTGACACACAACACCTCAAACACTGACACACAACACCTCAAACACTGACACACAACACCTCAAACACTGACACACAACACCTCAAACACTGACACACAACACCTCAAACACTGACACACAACACCTCAAACACTGACACACAACACCTCAAACACTGACACACACAACACCTCAAACACTGACACACAACACCTCAAACACTGACACACAACACCTCAAACACTGACACACAACACCTCAAACACTGACACACAACACCTCAAACACTGACACACAACACCTTAAACACTGACACACAACACCTTAAACACGGGTCATTTTGACCCTAAGACAATAAGTTTCAACATTTGTTAAATTCTGTCAATGTTCTGGTGAAATATTTAAATGGTTAAAAGAAATAGTAAAACATGTTCCAGGGGAAAATATTTATTGTCTCTTTATCGTTAAATAAATAAATAAATACTTGTATCTTCTGCACAAACACATGTTTTCATCTTAATTAAATCAAAGGCAGTTTTTTTTCTTCTGATGTAATTTTGTTCCCAAAAGACAAACATCCATAATTAATGGCTCGACACGAACGGATGCGACTTCAAAGGAACTTCTTCACGTCCTCGTCAACAACGAAAGGTAGAAATGAGAAGATCAGTAGAATCATGTCAGTAGAATCACATAAGTAGAATCATGTCAGTAGAATCATGTCAGTAGAATCATGTCAGTAGAATCACGTCAGTAGAATCATGTCAGTAGAATCATGTTAGTAGAATCACGTTAGTAGAATCATGTCAGTAGAATCATAGTCATGTAGTAGAATCATAGTAGAATCATGTTAGTAGAATCATGTCAGTAGAATCATGTCAGTAGAATCATGTTAGTAGAATCATGTCAGTAGAATCATGTCAGTAGAATCATGTCAGTAGAATCATGTCAGTAGAATCATGTCAAGAACACGTCAGTAGAATCATGTCAGTAGAATCATGTTAGTAGAATCATGTCAGTAGAATCATGTTAGTAGAATCATGTCAGTAGAATCATGTTCAGTAGAATCATGTGATAGTAGAATCATGTCAGTAGAATCATGTCAGTAGAATCATGTCAGTAGAATCATGTCAGTAGAATCATGTCAGTAGAATCAGTAGAATCATGTCAGTAGAATCATGTCAGTAGAATCATGTTAGTAGAATCATGTTAGTAGAATCATGTCAGTAGAATCATGTCAGTAGAATCATGTTAGTAGAATCATGTCAGTAGAATCATGTTAGTAGAATCATGTCAGTAGAATCATGTCAGTAGAATCATGTCAGTAGAATCATGTCAGTAGAATCATGTCAGTAGAATCATGTTAGTAGAATCATGTCAGTAGAATCATGTCAGTAGAATCAGTCTGTTAGTAGAATCATGTCAGTAGAATCATGTCAGTAGAATCAGTAGAATCATGTCAGTAGAATCATGTCAGTAGAATCATGTCAGTAGAATCATGTCAGTAGAATCATGTCAGTAGAATCATGTCAGTAGAATCATGTCAGTAGAATCATGTCAGTAGAATCATGTCAGTAGAATCATGTCAGTAGAATCATGTCAGTAGAATCATGTCAGTAGAATCATGTCAGTAGAATCATGTCAGTAGAATCATGTCAGTAGAATCATGTCAGTAGAATCATGTCAGTAGAATCATGTCAGTAGAATCATGTCAGTAGAATCATGTCAGTAGAATCATGTCAGTAGAATCATGTCAGTAGAATCATGTCAGTAGAATCATGTCAGTAGAAATCATGTCAGTAGAATCATGTCAGTAGAATCATGTCAGTAGAATCATGTCAGTAGAATCATGTCAGTAGAATCATGTCAGTAGAATCATGTCAGTAGAATCATGTCAGTAGAATCATGTCAGTAGAATCATGTCAGTAGAATCATGTCAGTAGAATCATGTCAGTAGAATCATGTCTAGTAGAATCATGTCAGTAGAATCATGTCAGTAGAATCATGTCAGTAGAATCATGTCAGTAGAATCATGTCAGTAGAATCATGTCAGTAGAATCATGTCAGTAGAATCATGTCAGTAGAATCATGTCAGTAGAATCATGTTAGTAGAATCATGTCAGTAGAATCATGTCAGTAGAATCATGTCAGTAGAATCATGTTAGTAGAATCATGTCAGTAGAATCATGTCAGTAGAATCATGTCAGTAGAATCATGTTATAAGTAGAATCATGTCAGTAGAATCATGTTAGTAGAATCATGTCAGTAGAATCATGTCAGTAGAATCATGTCAGTAGAATCATGTCAGTAGAATCATGTCAGTAGAATCATGTTAGTAGAATCATGTCAGTAGAATCATGTCAGTAGAATCATGTCAGTAGAATCATGTTAGTAGAATCATGTCAGTAGAATCATGTTAGTAGAATCATGTCAGTAGAATCATGTCAGTAGAATCATGTCAGTAGAATCATGTCAGTAGAATCATGTCAGTAGAATCATGTCAGTAGAATCATGTCAGTAGAATCATGTCAGTAGAATCATGTCAGTAGAATCATGTCAGTAGAATCATGTCAGTAGAATCATGTCAGTAGAATCATGTCAGTAGAATCATGTTAGTAGAATCATGTCAGTAGAATCATGTTAGTAGAATCATGTCAGTAGAATCATGTCAGTAAAATCTTGTCAGTGGAATCATGTCAGCGGAATCATGTCAATAGAATCACTTCAGTAGAATCATGTCATTAGAATCATGTCAGTCGAATCATGTCAATAGAATCACTTCAGTAGAATCATGTCATTAGAATCATGTCAGTCGAATCATGTCGGTAGAATCATGTCGGTAGAATCATGTCGGTAAAATCATGTCAGTAAATACTTGTCAGTAGAATCATGGCGATAGAATCATGTCAGTAGAATCTTGTCAGTAGAATCTTGTCAGTAGAATCATGTCCGTAGAATCACATCAGTAGAATCACATCAGTAGAATCTTACTCACATATAAATAATAGTCCAAAATCTCACATATAAATAAGAGTCCAAAATCTCACATATAAATAAGAGTCCAAAATCTCACGTATTTATAAGAGTCCAAAATCTCACGTTTGAATAGATTCCAAAATCTCACATGTTAATAAGAGTCCAAAATCTCACATGTTAATAAGAGTCCAAAATCTCACATATAAATAAGAGTCCAAAATCTCACGTATTTATAAGAGTCCAAAATCTCACGTATGAATAGATTCCAAAATCTCACATGTTAATAAGAGTCCAAAATCTCACATATAAATAATAGTCCAAAATCTCACGTATAAATAAGAGTCCAAAATCTCACATATAAATAATAGTCCAAAATCTCACATATAAATAAGAGTCCAAAATCTCACATATAAATAAGAGTCCAAAATCTCACGTATTTATAAGAGTCCAAAATCTCACGTATGAATAGATTCCAAAATCTCACATGTTAATAAGAGTCCAAAATCTCACATATTAATAAGAGTCCAAAATCTCATGTATGAATAAGTTGTCCAAAATCTCACATATTAATAAGTGTCCAAAATCTCACGTATTTATAAGAGTCCAAAATCTCACGTATTTATAAGAGTCCAAAATCTCACACAAAGTTGCCAAAACAACCACCAACTTGGGGAAAACACTTCCAAATACAATATCAATGAGAGTCCAGTATCTCAATACACAAACAAGAGTCCAAAAGATCAGATATTAATAATTGTTGTTATAATAGTCCACAATCTCACATATTAATAAAAGTCTAAAATCTCACATATTAATAAGAGTCCAAAATCTCACATATTAATAAGAGTCCAAAATCTCACATATTAATAAGAGTCCAAAATCTCACATATTAATAAGAGTCCAAAATCTCACATATTAATAAGAGTCCAAAATCTCATGTATTAATAAGAGTCCAAAATCTCACATATTAAAAATAGTCCAAAATCTCACATATTATTAACAGTCCAAAATCTCACATGTTAAAAATAGTCCAAAATCTCACATATTAATATAAGTCTAAAATCTCACATATTAATAAGAGTCCAAAATCTCACGTATTAATAAGAGTCCAAAATCTCACGTATGAATAGATTCCAAAATCTCACATATTAATAAGAGTCCAAAATCTCACATATAAATAAGAGTCCAAAATCTCACGTATTTATAAGAGTCCAAAATCTCACGTATGAATAGATTCCAAAATCTCACATGTTAATAAGAGTCCAAAATCTCACATATAAATAATAGTCCAAAATCTCACGTATAAATAAGAGTCCAAAATCTCACATATAAATAATAGTCCAAAATCTCACATATAAATAAGAGTCCAAAATCTCACATATAAATAAGAGTCCAAAATCTCACGTATTTATAAGAGTCCAAAATCTCACGTATGAATAGATTCCAAAATCTCACATGTTAATAAGAGTCCAAAATCTCACATATTAATAAGAGTCCAAAATCTCATGTATGAATAAGTTGTCCAAAATCTCACATATTAATAAGTGTCCAAAATCTCACGTATTTATAAGAGTCCAAAATCTCACGTATTTATAAGAGTCCAAAATCTCACACAAAGTTGCCAAAACAACCACCAACTTGGGGAAAACACTTCCAAATACAATATCAATGAGAGTCCAGTATCTCAATACACAAACAAGAGTCCAAAAGATCAGATATTAATAATTGTTGTTATAATAGTCCACAATCTCACATATTAATAAAAGTCTAAAATCTCACATATTAATAAGAGTCCAAAATCTCACATATTAATAAGAGTCCAAAATCTCACATATTAATAAGAGTCCAAAATCTCACATATTAATAAGAGTCCAAAATCTCACATATTAATAAGAGTCCAAAATCTCATGTATTAATAAGAGTCCAAAATCTCACATATTAAAAATAGTCCAAAATCTCACATATTATTAACAGTCCAAAATCTCACATGTTAAAAATAGTCCAAAATCTCACATATTAATAAAAGTCTAAAATCTCACATATTAATAAGAGTCCAAAATCTCACGTATTAATAAGAGTCCAAAATCTCACATATTAATAAGAGTCCAAAATCTCACATATTAATAAGAGTCCAAAATCTCACATATTAATAAGAGTCCAAAATCACACATATTAAAAATAGTCCAACATCTCACATATTAATAATAGTCCAAAATCTCACATATTAAAAATAGTCCAACATCTCACATATTAATAATAGTCCAAAATCTCACATATTAAAAATAGTCCAACATCTCACATATTAATAATAGTCCAAAATCTCACATGTTAAAAATAGTCCAAAATCTCACATATTAATAATAGTCCAAAATCTCACACAAAGTTGCCAAAACAACCACCAACTTGGGGAAAACACTTCCAAATACAATATCAATGAGAGTCCAGTATCTCAATACACAAACAAGAGTCCAAAAGATCAGATATTAATAATTGTTGTTATAATAGTCCACAATCTCACATATTAATAAGAGTCCAAAATCTCACTTATTAATAAGAGTCCAAAATCTCACATATTAATAAGAGTCCAAAATCTCACATATTAATAAGAGTCCAAAATCTCACATATTAAAAATAGTCCAACATCTCACATATTAATAATAGTCCAAAATCTCATGTATTAAAAATAGTCCAAAATCTCACATATTAATAAGAGTCCAAAATCTCACATATTAAAAATAGTCCAACATCTCACATATTAATAATAGTCCAAAATCTCACATGTTAAAAATAGTCCAAAATCTCACATATTAATAATAGTCCAAAATCTCAAATATTAAAAATAGTCCAAATTCTCACATATTAATAAAAGTCTAAAATCTCACGTGTTAATAAGAGTCCAAAATTGCGCTAAAATCTCAATAACAAACATTCATTACACAAAGAAAATAAGTGGAATAGAAAGGTTTTCGTGGAGAAAGTTGCAGATGTACTTGTGGAGACGACAGCTTGAAGGAAGGTTAGCGAGGCCTGACAAAGTGCTTCAGAGTTAAGTGCAGCAGACGAGAGTCCTGCAGGTTCTTCTCGCTCCTTGTTGCTTAACAATCGGACCTAAGTGTCATTGCTCACGATCAATACTTTCGTGGGCTCTGTTGTGAGTCTCCGTTCGAACCCTCGGGGCATTAAAACCCGAGCGGCGTCGCTTCCATCTTCATCAGCGGCGAACATTAGCGGCGACGCACAAACTATTAAAAGCTCGTTCATCAGCGGCTGCGACGCCGCATGTGTTCGCCAGTCAAACTCCTCCATCATCCGACGAGAGCGAAGGAATAAATATTTGAAAAGAGAATTTATTTTTAAGCGGCTGGCGAAGAATCAATACTCGGGGTTCTGTGCGAGAGATTCCATTCCTCCACGCCGAGGATCACTAAATGAGACGACTGAGCTGTCAGATCCCAGAAGAGTCGAGGAGTCGAAGCAACCAATTCACAGGCCGGAGTGAGCCGGAGAAGCATCGCTCGCTGCTTCCATTACTCGCCGCCTGTCAAGCATGCAGGAGCGTTTTCAGCCGGTCCTGGACCCGTCCTCACTCACCGGACCCGTCCTCACTCACCGGACCAGTCCTAGCTCACCGGACCCGTCCTCGCTCACCGGACCCGTCCTCACTCACCGGACCAGTCCTAGCTCACCGGACCCGTCCTCGCTCACCGGACCCGTCCTCGCTCACCGGACCCGTCCTCGCTCACCGGACCCGTCCTCGCTCACCGGACCCGTCCTCGCTCACCGGACCCGTCCTCGCTCACTGGACCCGTCCTCGCTCACCGGACCCGTCCTCGCTCACCGGACCAGTCCTCGCTCACTGGACCCGTCCTCTCTCACCGGACCCGTCCTCACTCACCGGACCCGTCCTCGCACACCGGACCTGTCCTCACTCACCGGACCCGTCCTCACTCACCGGACCCGTCCTCGCTCACCGGACCAGTCCTAGCTCACCGGACCCGTCCTCGCTCACCGGACCAGTCCTAGCTCACCGGACCCGTCCTAGCTCACCGGACCCGTCCTCGCTCACCGGACCCGTCCTCGCTCATCGGACCCGTCCTCGCTCACCGGACCAGTCCTAGCTCACAGGACCCGTCCTCGCACACCGGACCTGTCCTCACTCACCGGACCCGTCCTCGCTCACCGGACCCGTCCTCGCTCACCGGACCAGTCCTAGCTCACCGGACCCGTCCTCGCTCACCGGACCAGTCCTAACTCACTGGACCCGTCCTCGCTCACCGAACCGCGGCGGCACAGGACCCGTCCTCTCTCAATGGACCCGTCCTCACTCACAGGACCCGTCCTCGCTCACTGGACCCGTCCTCGCTCACCGGACCAGTCCTCGCTCACCGGACCAGTCCTCGCTCACTGGACCCGTCCTCTCTCAATGGACCCGTCCTCACTCACAGGACCCGTCCTCGCTCACCGGACCTGTCCTCACTCACCGGACCCGTCCTCACTCACCGGACCCGTCCTCGCTCACCGGACCAGTCCTAGCTCACCGGACCCGTCCTCGCTCACCGGACCAGTCCTAACTCACTGGACCCGTCCTCGCTCACCGGACCCGTCCTCGCTCACCGGACCAGTCCTCGCTCACCGGACCCGTCCTCGCTCACCGGACCCGTCCTCGCTCACCGGACCCGTCCTCGCTCACCGGACCCGTCCTCGCTCACCGGACCCGTCCTCGCTCACCGGACCCGTCCTCGCTCACCGGACCTGTCCTCGCTCACCGGACCCGTCCTCACAGGACCTGTCCTCGCTCACAGGACCTGTCCTCGCTCACAGGACCCGTCCTCGCTCACAGGACCCGTCCTCGCTCACCGGACCCGTCCTCGCTCACCGGACCCGTCCTCGCTCACCGAACTCGTCCTCGCTCACCGGACCCGTCCTCGCTCACCGGACCCGTCCTCGCTCACCGGACCCGTCCTAGCTCACCGGACCAGTCCTCGCTCACTGGACCAGTCCTAGTTCACCGGACCCATCCTCGCTCACCAGACCTGTCCTCGCTCACAGGACCCGTCCTCGCTCACCGGACCAGTCCTAGCTCACCGGACCCGTCCTCGCTCACCGGACCAGTCCTCGCTCACAGGACCTGTCCTCGCTCACCGGACCCGTCCTCGCTCACCGGACCTGTCCTCGCTCACAGGACCAGTCCTCGCTCACCGGACCCGTCCTCGCTCACAGGACCTGTCCTCGCTCACCGGACCCGTCCTCGCTCACCGGACCAGTCCTCGCTCACTGGACCCATCCTCGCTCACTGGACCAGTCCTCGCTCACTGGACCCGTCCTCGCTCACCGAACCCGTCCTCGCTCACCGAACCCGTCCTAGCTTTGAACTTCAACGCACGGTCACTGGATCTGCTGGAAAACAAACCCACCATGAAAACAATGGTGGTTTGAGTCTCATAAAGATGAACAATAAACTATTAATTTGTTCATATTTCATGTGAAAAAGCATTATTTTTTTAATAGTGAGCGAAGCTGACGTAAAGGATTTAAAGTATTTGAAGTATTTGAAGTATTTGAAGTATTTGAAGTATTTGAAGTAT
>JACEEU010000965.1:5000-20000 GCA_016630915.1 Callionymus lyra
CATCTCTGGAACAACCTTGAGATGTTCACCTCTGGAACAACCTTGAGATGTTCACCTCTGGAACAACCTTGAGATGTTCACCTCTGGAACAACCTTGAGATGTTCACCTCTGAACAACCTTGAGATGTTCACCTCTGGAACAACCTTGGGATGTTCACCTCTGGAACAACCTTGAGATGTTCATCTCTGGAACAACCCTGAGATGTTCATCTCTGGAACAACCTTGAGATGTTCATCTCTGGAACAACCTTGAGATGTTCACCTCTGGCAACTTGAGATGTTCACTCTGGAACAACTTGAGATGTTCACCTCTGGAACAACCTTGAGATGTTCATCTCTGGAACAACCCTGAGATGTTCATCTCTGGAACAACCTTGAGATGTTCATCTCTGGAACAACCTTGAGATGTTCACCTCTGGTACAACCTTGAGATGTTCATCTCTGGAACACTGGGATGTTCATCTCTGGAACAACCTTGAGATGTTCATCTCTGGAACAACCTTGAGATGTTCACCTCTGGAACAACCTTGAGATGTTCACCTCTGGAACAACCTTGAGATGTTCACCTCTGGAACAACCTTGAGATGTTCACCTCTGGAACAACCTTGAGATGTTCACCTCTGGAACAACCTTGGGATGTTCACCTCTGGAACAACCTTGAGATGTTCACCTCTGGAACAACCTTGAGATGTTCACCTCTGGAACAACCTTGAGATGTTCATCTCTGGAACAACCTTGAGATGTTCACCTCTGGAACAACCTTGAGAAGTTCATCTCTGGAACAACCTTGCGATGTTGAAGTTATTTTATGTCACTCCACGTGTCTGGACTGGATCAGGGTCACATTCAGCTCAGCGTCGCTGGATCAGGACTTGAAGGAGGAACTATTGAACTGAAACAAGATCCTAGTTTGAAGCTAAAGAGATCTTTCTTTGGACAGTTGTTGGTTCTGTTTCCATGAAGTTCTTTTGACATCAGTCCTGTTTTCAAGCACATCTGTGGAGCTTCTCAAGCTGCCATGAAAACTACAGAGACTGAGATGTTGAGCAAGAGCTTCGTGTCTTTCTACCATATTTGATTATATTATAAATATATATATTATATATTATATATTATATATTATAAATATATATATTATATATTATATCTGTTATATTCCTGCAGGTCGTGTTCAACCAGGTTTCAAGTGATTATAAATACATTAAAACATATGAACTATATGTTATTATTATTATTATACTATGTGTTACTGTGTTCGAGTCATTTTGGTTGGTGGTGTGTGTGAGTTTGTAACTGTAAACAATGTAACACACTCACACACAGTGTTAACACACTCACACACACAGTGTTAACACACTCACACACAGTGTTAACACACTCTCACACACACAGTGTTAACACACTCACACACACAGTGTTAACACACTCACACACACAGTGTTAACACACTCACACACACAGTGTTAACACACTCTCACACACACAGTGTTAACACACTCACACACACAGTGTTAACACACTCACACACACAGTGTTAACACACTCACACACACAGTGTTAACACACTCACACACACAGTGTTAACACACTCACACACAGTGTTAACACACTCTCACACACACAGTGTTAACACACTCACACACACTCACACACACAGTGTTAACACACTCACACACACAGTGTTAACACACTCACACACACAGTGTTAACACACTCACACACAGTGTTAACACACTCACACACAGTGTTAACACACTCTCACACACACAGTGTTAACACACTCACACACACAGTGTTAACACACTCACACACCCACACACACATTTTCACACACACAGTGTTAACACACTCACACACACAGTGTTAACACACTCACACACACAGTTTAACACACCACACACTCACACACACAGTGTTAACACACTCACACACACAGTGTTAACACACTCACACACACTCACACACACAGTGTTAACACACTCACACACACAGTGTTAACACACTCACACACACTCACACACACAGTGTTAACACACTCACACACACAGTGTTAACACACTCACACACACAGTGTTAACACACTCTCACACACACAGTGTTAACACACTAACACACACACAGTGTTAACACACTCACACACACAGTGTTAACACACTCACACACATACAGTTAACAAACTCACACACTCACACACACACAGTGTTAACACACTCACACACACACAGTGTTAACACACTCACACACACACAGTGTTAACACACACACACACACACAGTGTGAACACACTCACACACACACAGTTAACAAACGCACACACACACAATGTTAACACACTCACACACACACAGTGTTAACGCACACACACACAGTTAACAAACGCACACACACACAGTGTGTGGATTTAAACACAACAGTTTTATTTCCTCCTCATCAGTTTTACTTCACGTTGTTGCTTTGCTCAAGTTTACGGAGCAACAATACCAAGTGTCACCACACGATGGCGTAGTTTTAATACATTCTTGTTCTCTGATAAAAGTGTTTTCCACGTGATCAATAAAGTCATCGAAGTTAAAGTAATAAAGAGTTTTAAACAATAATGATTCAAAACAATATTATTTCACTTTCATCAAATTTACATTACGACCACCTTCCTACAGCATCTTCACGGCAGTGGTCAGTACCCGTCAAACCTGGTCCAGGGAGTGTCAGTAGATCCACGTGTCGGTAGATCCATGTGTCAGTAGATCCACGTGTCAGTAGATCCACCTGTCAGTAGATCCACGTGTCAGTAGATCCATGTGTCAGTAGATCCATGTGTCAGTAGATCCATGTGTCAGTAGATCCATGTGTCAGTAGATCCACCTGTCAGTAGATCCATGTGTCAGTAGATCCACGTGTCAGTAGATCCACCTGTCAGTAGATCCATGTGTCAGTAGATCCACGTGTCAGTAGATCCATGTGTCAGTAGATCCATGTGTCAGTAGATCATGTGTCAGTAGATTCACGTGTCAGTAGATCCATGTGTCAGTAGATCCATGTGTCAGTAGATCATGTGTCAGTAGATCATGTGTCAGTAGATCATGTGTCAGTAGATCCATGTGTCAGTAGATCTATGTGTCAGTAGATCCATGTGTCAGTAGATCATGTGTCAGTAGATCATGTGTCAGTAGATCTATGTGTTAGTAGATCTATGTGTCAGTAGATCATGTGTCAGTAGATCATGTGTCAGTAGATCCATGTGTCAGTAGATCATGTGTCAGTAGATCATGTGTCAGTAGATCATGTGTCAGTAGATCTATGTGTCAGTAGATCCATGTGTCAGTAGAACATTTTTTCAAGACTCGTGTTTGTGAAACTGAAGAGAAGAAGAAATGTCACGTGAAAGAATCACGTCACGGATCAAACATGTTAGAATCACGTCACGGATCAAACATGTTAGAATCACGTCACGGATCAAACATGTTAGAATCACGTCACGGATCAAACATGTTAGAATCACGTCACGGATCAAACATGTTAGAATCACGTCACGGATCAAACATGTTAGAATCACGTCACGGATCAAACATGTTAGAATCACGCCACGGATCAAACATGTTAGAATCACGTCACGGATCAAACATGTTAGAATCACGTCACGGATCAAACATGTTAGAATCACGTCACGGATCAAACATGTTAGAATCACGTAACACGGATCAAACATGTTAGAATCACGTCACGGATCAAACATGTTAGAATCACGTCACGGATCAAACATGTTAGAATCACGTCACGGATCAAACATGTTAGAATCACGTCACGGATCAAACATGTTAGAATCACGTCACGGATCAAACATGTTAGAATCACGTCACGGATCAAACATGTTAGAATCACGTCACGGATCAAACATGTTAGAATCACGTCACGGATCAAACATGTTAGAATCACGTCACGGATCAAACATGTTAGAATCACGTCACGGATCAAACATGTTAGAATCACGTCACGGATCAGACATGTTAGAATCACGTCACGGATCAAACATGTTAGAATCCTGTCAAGGATCAAACATGTTAGAATCACGTCACGGATCAAACATGTTAGAATCACGTCACGGATCAAACATGTTAGAATCACGTCACGGATCAAACATACATGTCAAACACATGTTCACCTCCACAACGACTCTGGCCTCCTCTCCAGAGTCTCCTCTCCTGACACTAGGTCGCGACCTTGACCCGGTCATTTAGAAGGTCTCTGCTAACAAGTCTGGACCAACACCTTCAACATTCATGATCCACAGAAGAAACCATGAGTCACCGATGAGCCACTGACCATTGACCACTGACCACTGACCACTGATCGCTGATCGCTGATCGCTGACCGCTGATCGCTGACCGCTGACCGCTGACCGCTGACCGCTGATCGCTGACCGCTGACCGCTGATCGCTGACCACTGACCACTGACCACTGATCACTGATCACTGATCACTGACCACTGACCACTGACCACTGATCACTGACCACTGACCACTGACCACTGACCACTGACCACTGATCACTGATCACTGACCACTGACCACTGACCACTGACCACTGACCACTGATCACTGACCACTGACCACTGATCACTGATCACTGACCACTGACCACTGACCACTGACCACTGATCACTGACCACTGACCACTGACCACTGATCACTGACCACTGACCACTGATCACTGACCACTGACCACTGACCACTGACCACTGACCACTGATCACTGACCACTGATCACTGACCACTGACCACTGACCACTGACCACTGATCACTGACCACTGATCACTGACCACTGATCACTGATCACTGACCACTGACCACTGACCACTGATCACTGACCACTGACCACTGACCACTGACCACTGACCACTACCACTGTCACTGATCACTGATCACTGACCACTGACCACTGATCACTGACCACTGACCACTGACCACTGACCACTGACCACTGATCACTGACCACTGACCACTGACCACTGACCACCACTGACCACTGCACTGACCACTGACCACTGACCACTGACCACTGATCACTGACCACTGACCACTGACCACTGATCACTGACCACTGACCACTGATCACTGATCACTGATCACTGATCACTGACCACTGACCACTGACCACTGACCACTGACCACTGATCACTGACCACTGACCACTGACCACTGATCACTGACCACTGACCACTGACCACTGACCACTGATCACTGACCACTGACCACTGACCACTGACCACTGACCACTGACCACTGACCACTGACCACTGACCACTGACCACTGACCACTGACCACTGATCACTGATCACTGACCACTGACCACTGACCACTGACCACTGATCACTGACCACTGACCACTGACCACTGACCACTGACCACTGACCACTGACCACTGATCACTGACCACTGACCACTGACCACTGATCACTGACCACTGACCACTGATCACTGATCACTGACCACTGACCACTGACCACTGACCACTGACCACTGACCACTGACCACTGACCACTGACCACTGACCACTGACCACTGACCACTGACCACTGACCACTGACCACTGACCACTGACCACTGATCACTGACCACTGATCACTGATCACTGACCACTGACCACTGACCACTGACCACTGACCACTGCGACACACATATAGAACATTATGTTACGATGATGATGAAGAAAGTTTTTATTTGATTTCAACAGAAATTAGTCATTTAATATTATCTAATATTACAATATTAAATGATAATAAATGATATTAAATGATATTAAATGATATTAAATGATATTAAATGATATTAAATGATATTAAATGATATTGAATGATAATAAATGATATTAAATGATAATAAATGATAATAAATGATATTAAATGATATTAAATGATATTAAATGATATTAAATGATATTGAATGATAATAAATGATATTAAATGATAATAAATGATAATAAGTCTAGAGTTTGTTCTTAACATGTGATTAAAACAACTCAAGAGGTCATACATGAGTGGACAGACTCCGCTGACCTCTGACCTCAGTTGTTAGCCCCGGTGAAGGTCACGCGGCGTGAGATTCACACCGAGGACTGAGAGCAGGAGTCGAAAGTCACGCCTGGTTTGTGGGAACTTCAGCCCAGAACTGGGTCCAGGCTTGAGTGTGTTCACACTGTGTGTGTGTGTGTGTGTGTGTGTGTGTGTGTGTGTGTGTGTGTGTGTGTGTGTGTGTGTGTGTGTGTGTGTGTGTGTGTGTGTGTGTGTGTGTGTGTGTGTGTGGGGGAGGGTGTGTGAGTGTGTGTGTGTGAGTGTGTGTGTGTGTGTGTGTGTGTGTATTTGTGTGTGTGTGTGTGGGGGGGGGGGGGGGGTGAGTGTGTGTGTGTGTGTGTGTGTGTGTGTGTGTGTGTGTGTGTGTGTGTGTTGATTTTTTTAAGTATCGAAGTATAAAATGTGTATATTTTCAAAATGTACTTCAGCTCCTGTTAAATAATTGTCTGATTAAATACATAAAAGTATTAAATCAGACAATTATTGAAGAAACACGACGAAGAAGCTTCTCTGTTGACATTTATCTTGAAATTAAAAACTACAAATAAAATGATTGAATTTAGAAAAATGTATTTTTGAATCCATGGAATAATCATTTCTATAAATGTCTTGTTTAAAAAAACAACATTTAAAAAGAATGATTTAAAAGAAGTTGAAGGTCAAAGTGTCAATCCCTCCAGAACCGACCCGGTGTCAGGTCCGGTCCCGACACAAGCTCCCAGAACCTCCCGGCGTCAGAAGTGTGGCTCGGTCCGGACCCGAGTGCCGGGTCGCACCTCCTCTCCGGAGCGGGCCAGTTTCCCAGGGGACCCCCCGGCCGAGGTGTCGGCTCAGATCCCGGAGCTTCTCGGGAGCCGGAGGTGCAAAGGTCACGCCTCCTCGCTCTTATATGGACCAGAATCCTCTGCTGCCGTCACAACAGAACCAGCCATGGACACCACACACTGCTCTCCTCTGCAGCTCCAGAACCAGCACTCCTTCCTCCTGGACTGCCAATATCTGGGCCACACGACCTACGGAGCTCCAGCCTTCGACCCGACCTCTGACCCCGGATACTCCAGCATGTCCCCCACCTCCTCCGTGGACTCCTTCTGCTTCTCCCCGAGCTCCCAGGAGGTTCTGGACCAGTTGTTGTTCTGCAGCCCGGCAGCGCAGTGTCCCGGCACCAAAGCTCCGTCCTGCTCCTCCACCAAGAGGAGGTCCAGGTCCAGGTTCCCCGGGAAGAAGCGTGAGACGGCGAGCGAGAGGGAGAAGCTGAGGATGAGGGATCTGACCAAAGCTCTGCACCAGCTCCGCTCCTTCCTGCCCGCCTCGCTGGCCCCGGCCGCCCAGACCCTGACCAAGATCGAGACCCTGCGGCACACCATCCACTACATCTCCCACCTGTCGGCCCAGCTGGGCCTCAGCGACGAGGTCCTGGAGCGGAGGAGGTCCGGTGGAGTCGAGGAGGTTCCACAGACTCTCCACCAGTTCCTGGAGCAGCCCAGCGAGGTCCGGCTCGTCTCCGCACCGCAGGTCCAGAACCTCTCAACCCGGTCCCTGCCTCAGGTCCAGAACCTCTCAACCCGGTCCCTGCCTCAGGTCCAGAACCTCTCAACCCGGTCCCCGCCTCAGGTCCAGAACTTCTCAACCCGGTCCCTGCCTCAGGTCCAGAACCTCTCAACCCGGTCCCTGCCTCAGGTCCAGAACCTCTCAACCCGGTCCCTTCCTCAGGTCCAGAACCTCTCAACCCGGTCCCTGCCTCAGGTCCAGAACCTCTCAACCCGGTCCCTGCCTCAGGTCCAGAACCTCTCAACCCGGTCCCTGCCTCAGGTCCAGAACCTCTCAGACTTCTGGTCGCCACAGCAACAGTTCTCTGGACACTGACTTGAACAAGTCGTCGTTACAATGAAATCATGATCAACTTGTTTGTTAATAGAAATGTTATTTATTTAAATAAATATATTTATTCAGAGTCCTGTGTGTGTGTGTGTGTGTGTGTGTGTGTGTGTGTGCGTACACGTGTGTGTGCGTACACGTGTGTGTGTGTGTGGTGGTACCCGCGGGTGTGTGTGTGTGTGGGTGGGCGGGCGTGTGTTTTTGTGGGTGTGTGTTTGTTTGTGTGTGGGGGGGTTTGTTTTTTTTTTTTTTTTTTTTTGTGTGTGTGTGTGTGTGTGTGTGTGTGTGTGTGTGTGTGTGTGTGTGTGTGTGTGTGTGTGTGTGTGTGTTGTTTTAACGTCACTTCACTTCCTCGCACCGACAGATGTCTCAACACTCAGGTGCTAAACAGTGAAACACATCCGCGCTAAAGTCTTTAGGAAGGACCTCCTGCTGGGCCGACAGCTGGTCCTGAGTCTGATCCTGATCCTGGTCCTGAGTCTGATCCTGATCCTGATCCTGATCCTGATCCAGAGTCTGATCCTGAGTCAGTGACAGCAGAACCAACAACAACCAGAACCATGAACTGCTACTAAACATCAACAGAGTATTTATCCTTCTTACATAGAAGCTTTTTTAATCTAAACAATAATTAAACAAGAATCCAATAATAAATAATTATAAATAACTATGATAAATAACAATAATAAATAACTACAATAAATAACTATAATAAATAACTATTATAAATAACTACAATAAATAACTATAATAAATAACTATAAAAAATAACTATAATATAAAAAAATAATTTTAAAAATAAAATAATAACAATAATGAACAACAATAATATATAAAAATAATAAATAACAATAATACATAAAAATAATAAATAACTATAATAAATAACAATAATAAACAAAAATAATAAATAATAAATAACAATAGGATATAAAAATAATAAATAACGCTATACAAATAAAAACTACTTACTTACTTACTTACTATAATAGATAACAATAATAACCAAAAATAATAAATATCAATAATACATAAAAATAATAAATAACTATAATAAATAACTGAACTTCCATGACGTCACAGTCCGGAGAAGACTTTGATTGACAGACTCAGGCTCCTGCGATGCTAAGCTAATGTTTTGTCAGCTTCGTTAACGTTAGCTGCGATGCTAAGCTAACAAACATCAACTTAGCATCGCAGCTTCGTTAACGTTAGCTGCGATGCTAAGCTAACAAACATCAACTTAGCATCGCAGCTTCGTTAACGTTAGCTTCGATGCTAAGCTAACAAACATTAACTTAGCATCGCAGCTTCGTTAACGTTAGCTGCGATGCTAAGCTAACAAACATCAACTTAGCATCGCAGCTTCGTTAACGTTAGCTGCGATGCTAAGCTAACAAACATTAGTTTGTTTCATTTCTAACCTTTAAATTGAAATAACATGTTTAAATCTCACAGACTCGTTTAGAAACAAACTTGGATTAGCTCTGTCACGACTAGCATACATTGCCCATCATGCATTGCGCTACGCTGTGACACACTGCCACCTGCTGGTGGAGAGATGAACACAAACGTCACTAACAAAGCTTTATTGAACCAACAGTCACGTGGCTTCAGTGAACCAGTCCAGAACCGCCTCCTGGTTCTTCTCGACCCACTTCATGTTGGCCCGGGTTCTCTCCAGAACCTGCTCCAGGGTCGCCGTGGCAGAACCGAGCTGACCCGCCTGGTCCTCTTTGAACTGCAGCAGCTGCGAGCAGAACCGGGTCAGAACCGGGTCAGAGCGGGGACGGGTCAGAACCGGGTCAGAACCGGGTCAGCGCCGTCTTACCTGCTGTAACTCGAACTCCGAGGAGAACCTCCTGGTGACCCCGCTGATGAGACCCCCGAAGGAGAAGGAGCCGCCGCCGTAGCTGAGCAGAACCAGAACCAGAACCTTTAAACTTGTTTTATTGATTATTTAAATCAATATTTTAAACAATAAAACTTAAAACTTTTTATTTAATTTTAATAACTTTAACTTATATTATTACTATATTTTTGACTCATTAAACATAAAATACAATCATTTTTAGTTTCTATTGAATTAAAAACATGTTTTATTAAGAGTTACTGTCATTAAAATATTAAAGTTTAGTAAAACTACGTTAGAAACTTTAGATTTTTAATTATTCATAAAACATCAACATTTGATTAAAGAATCAAATCATTATTAAATCAACATGTCAATCAAACACACTCTCAGGCTGAGGAACATCTCACGCTGACTCTAGAGGGGGGTTCTGTTGGACTCACTTGTTGAACAGGTGGTTCTGTTGGACTCACTTGTTGAACAGGTGCTTCTGTTGGACTCACTTGTTGAACAGGTGCTTCTGTTGGACTCACTTGTTGAACAGGTGGTTCTGTTGGACTCACTTGTTGAACAGGTGCTTCTGTTGGACTCACTTGTTGAACAGGTGGTTCTGTTGGACTCACTTGTTGAACAGGTGGTTCTGTTGGACTCACTTGTTGAACAGGTGGTGCTGTGGGACTCACTTGTTGAACAGGTGGTTCTGTGGGACTCACTTGTTGAACAGGTGGTTCTGTGGGACTCACTTGTTGAACAGGTGCTTCTGTTGGACTCACTTGTTGAACAGGTGCTTCTGTTGGACTCACTTGTTGAACAGGTGGTTCTGTTGGACTCACTTGTTGAACATGTGGTTGGACTCACTTGTTGAACAGGTGGTTCTGTTGGACTCACTTGTTGAACAGGTGGTTCTGTTGGACTCACTTGTTGAACAGGTGCTTCTGTTGGACTCACTTGTTGAACAGGTGGTTCTGTTGGACTCACTTGTTGAACAGGTGGTTCTGTTGGACTCACTTGTTGAACAGGTGGTTCTGTTGGACTCACTTGTTGAACAGGTGGTTCTGTTGGACTCACTTGTTGAACAGGTGGTTCTGTTGGACTCACTTGTTGAACAGGTGGTTCTGTTGGACTCACTTGTTGAACAGGTGGTTCTGTTGGACTCACTTGTTGAACAGGTGGTTCTGTTGGACTCACTTGTTGAACAGGTGGTTCTGTTGGACTCACTTGTTGAACAGGTGGTTCTGTTGGACTCACTTGTTGAACAGGTGGTTCTGTTGGACTCACTTGTTGAACAGGTGGTTCTGTTGGACTCACTTGTTGAACAGGTGGTTCTGTTGGACTCACTTGTTGAACAGGTGGTTCTGTTGGACTCACTTGTTGAACAGGTGGTTCTGTTGGACTCACTTGTTGAACAGGTGGTTCTGTTGGACTCACTTGTTGAACAGGTGGTTCTGTTGGACTCACTTGTTGAACAGGTGGTTCTGTTGGACTCACTTGTTGAACAGGTGGTTCTGTTGGACTCACTTGTTGAACAGGTGGTTCTGTTGGACTCACTTGTTGAACAGGTGGTTCTGTTGGACTCACTTGTTGAACAGGTGGTTCTGTTGGACTCACTTGTTGAACAGGTGGTTCTGTTGGACTCACTTGTTGAACAGGTGGTTCTGTTGGACTCACTTGTTGAACAGGTGGTTCTGTTGGACTCACTTGTTGAACAGGTGGTTCTGTTGGACTCACTTGTTGAACAGGTGGTTCTGTTGGACTCACTTGTTGAACAGGTGGTTCTGTGGGACTCACTTGTTGAACAGGTGGTTCTGTTGGACTCACTTGTTGAACAGGTGCTTCTGTTGGACTCACTTGTTGAACAGGTGGTTCTGTTGGACTCACTTGTTGAACATGTGGTTGGACTCACTTGTTGAACAGGTGGCTCTGTTGGACTCACTTGTTGAACAGGTGGTTCTGTTGGACTCACTTGTTGAACAGGTGGTTCTGTTGGACTCACTTGTTGAACAGGTGGTTCTGTTGGACTCACTTGTTGAACAGGTGGTTCTGTTGGACTCACTTGTTGAACAGGTGGTTCTGTTGGACTCACTTGTTGAACAGGTGGTTCTGTTGGACTCACTTGTTGAACAGGTGGTTCTGTTGGACTCACTTGTTGAACAGGTGGTTCTGTTGGACTCACTTGTTGAACAGGTGGTTCTGTTGGACTCACTTGTTGAACAGGTGGTTCTGTTGGACTCACTTGTTGAACAGGTGGTTCTGTTGGACTCACTTGTTGAACAGGTGGTTCTGTTGGACTCACTTGTTGAACAGGTGGTTCTGTTGGACTCACTTGTTGAACAGGTGGTTCTGTTGGACTCACTTGTTGAACAGGTGGTTCTGTTGGACTCACTTGTTGAACAGGTGGTTCTGTTGGACTCACTTGTTGAACAGGTGGTTCTGTTGGACTCACTTGTTGAACAGGTGGTTCTGTTGGACTCACTTGTTGAACAGGTGGTTCTGTTGGACTCACTTGTTGAACAGGTGGTTCTGTTGGACTCACTTGTTGAACAGGTGGTTCTGTTGGACTCACTTGTTGAACAGGTGGTTCTGTTGGACTCACTTGTTGAACAGGTGGTTCTGTTGGACTCACTTGTTGAACAGGTGGTTCTGTTGGACTCACTTGTTGAACAGGTGGTTCTGTTGGACTCACTTGTTGAACAGGTGGTTCTGTTGGACTCACTTGTTGAACAGGTGGTTCTGTTGGACTCACTTGTTGAACAGGTGGTTCTGTTGGACTCACTTGTTGAACAGGTGGTTCTGTTGGACTCACTTGTTGAACAGGTGGTTCTGTTGGACTCACTTGTTGAACAGGTGGTTCTGTTGGACTCACTTGTTGAACAGGTGGTTCTGTTGGACTCACTTGTTGAACAGGTGGTTCTGTTGGACTCACTTGTTGAACAGGTGGTTCTGTTGGACTCACTTGTTGAACAGGTGGTTCTGTTGGACTCACTTGTTGAACAGGTGGTTCTGTTGGACTCACTTGTTGAACAGGTGGTTCTGTTGGACTCACTTGTTGAACAGGTGGTTCTGTTGGACTCACTTGTTGAACAGGTGGTTCTGTTGGACTCACTTGTTGAACAGGTGGTTCTGTTGGACTCACTTGTTGAACAGGTGGTTCTGTTGGACTCACTTGTTGAACAGGTGGTTGTGGCTCTCACTTGTTGAACAGGTGGTTCTGTTGGACTCACTTGTTGAACAGGTGGTTCTGTTGGACTCACTTGTTGAACAGGTGGTTCTGTTGGACTCACTTGTTGAACAGGTGGTTCTGTTGGACTCACTTGTTGAACAGGTGGTTCTGTTGGACTCACTTGTTGAACAGGTGGTTCTGTTGGACTCACTTGTTGAACAGGTGGTTCTGTTGGACTCACTTGTTGAACAGGTGGTTCTGTTGGACTCACTTGTTGAACAGGTGGTTCTGTTGGACTCACTTGTTGAACAGGTGGTTCTGTTGGACTCACTTGTTGAACAGGTGGTTCTGTTGGACTCACTTGTTGAACAGGTGGTTCTGTTGGACTCACTTGTTGAACAGGTGGTTCTGTTGGACTCACTTGTTGAACAGGTGGTTCTGTTGGACTCACTTGTTGAACAGGTGGTTCTGTTGGACTCACTTGTTGAACAGGTGGTTCTGTTGGACTCACTTGTTGAACAGGTGGTTCTGTTGGACTCACTTGTTGAACAGGTGGTTCTGTTGGACTCACTTGTTGAACAGGTGGTTCTGTTGGACTCACTTGTTGAACAGGTGGTTCTGTTGGACTCACTTGTTGAACAGGTGGTTCTGTTGGACTCACTTGTTGAACAGGTGGTTCTGTTGGACTCACTTGTTGAACAGGTGGTTCTGTTGGACTCACTTGTTGAACAGGTGGTTCTGTTGGACTCACTTGTTGAACAGGTGGCTCCACTGGGCTCTGATGAAGTCCCAGGCCAGAGATTGACCCGCCGGGTTGTTGGCAACGTAGACGATGGTGTTGACGGCGTCTTGTTTCCGGATCTTCTGAGGGTCCAGAGCGTAGTCCAGGTACCTGAGCAACATGTATATTGATCATGTATTGATCATGTATTGATCATGTATTGATCATGTATCGATCATGTATTGATCATGTATTGATCATGTTTTATTGATCATGTTTTATTGATCATGTATTGATCATGTATTGATCATGTTTTATTGATCATGTTTTTTTGATCATGTATCGATCATGTATTGATCATGTTTTATTGATCATGTTTTATTGATCATGTATCGATCATGTATTGATCATGTATTGATCATGTTTTATTGATCATGTTTTATTGATCATGTATCGATCATGTATTGATCATGTATTGACCATGTATTGATCATGTATTGATCATGTATCGATCATGTATTGATCATGTTTTATTGATCATTTTTTATTGATCATGTATCGATCATGTATCAATCATGTATTGATCATGTATCGATCATGTATTGATCATGTATTGATCATGTATTGATCATGTTTTATTGATCATGTATCGATCATGTACTGATCATGTATTGATCATGTATCCATCATGTATCCATCATGTTTTATTGATCGTGTTTTATTGATCATGTTTTATTGATCATGTATCGATCATGTATCGATCATGTATTGATCATGTATTGATCATGTATTGATCATGTTTTATTGATCGTGTTTTATTGATCATGTATCAATCATGTATCGATCATGTTTTATTGATCATGTTTTATTGATCATGTATTGATCATGTTTTATTGATCATGTATCGATCATGTATTGATCATGTATTGATCATGTATCGATCATGTTTTATTGATCATGTATTGACCATGTATCGATCATGTTTTATTGATCATGTTTTATTGATCATGTTTTATTGATCATGTATTGATCATGTTTTATAGATCATGTATTGATCCTGTAGCGATCATGTATTGATCATGTTTTATTGATCATGTATTAATCATGTTTTATTGATCATGTATTAATCATGTATTGATCATGTATTGATCATGTATTGATTGATTTAAACAGTTGCTTCTGAACAAATGTCTTCATGGTTCAAGAGTTAAATTGAGTGTGTGTGTATGTGTGGGTGTGAGTGTGTGTGTGTGTGTCTGTATGTGTGTGTGTATGTGTGTGTGTGTGCGTGTGTACGTGCGAGTGTATATATGTGAGTGT